>JAAXYX010000876.1:0-29236 GCA_036851915.1 Ptenothrix huangshanensis
TAACCCACAGCTCTATTACACTTTTTTACCGTGTGGAGGCATGTAGCTGCTTTTTAAAGTTGTTTCTGCTCAAGCATTTCTTGTGCATATCAGCGAACGGCTGATTTTCAGAGGTGGTCAGTGTGAAGTTTTCAAGTTGAAATGTGGCCTGGCGGGATTCTTGTAGAAGAGCCACTCGAGTTAAGTTGACTCCCTAACGATGATTAAGGATAAGGATGAAGAAATGAGCAAAGGAAGAGTTAAAGTAAATGTTATTACACAGTCATGCGCTACAGCTCGTGGGACGCAGGCGAAAAGTAAAGAAATGGAAAAGGCGGATAGTAAAGTTAAAAGTTTGCGCTGCAAGAGTAAGATGCATTGTGGCTTTTACTAAGTGAAACGAAAGATGGGGTCATAGACAGGATTAGGCATGTGTGATATTTTGTGAACAAGTTGGACGAGGACAAGGAGAAGAGGAAAGATTGGTTTGGTGAGTTTGGTTGCGAAATTCTGAGACTCCCCCGCGTGCCATCCCTTTAAGTCATTGCAAACGTTGAACTTGGCACAGTTGCACACCCGGGTATTGTTCAACGAGAGGATTATCCTGGGCCCGGATGTGGAAAGCAACTCGAATGGGATCGTGCCCACATCTCGACAATGAGTGTTTGCGAACGGTGGTCTCAACGCAGTACACCTCCGAACCATAATTTTCCCGATTGGGTTTCCGGTCGTCGCTGACAACTTCATGCAAGATGCAGCTTTTGGTCCACACTTTTTCCAGAAAATCCTCTTGCTTCCGGGGTTGTTTAGACATGCTTCATTCTGGTCGTGAGCCGGTCCCGTCAGCGGAGCTTTCTCCACATAATCACAGTTGTAGCAACTTATTTCTATGTGCCAATAATCAATCAAGTATCAACAATCTCAGCATCAGTACAACTACAAATCCCTCAAATTCCACTATCACTAATTCGAAAACATCATGTACTCTCATTTTTCTCGCACATTTAAAAACCTTACCTTGTGTTTCTGAAGCGAAGGATACGAGTAGGAAAAGCAAATGGAAAGGTACTACGTCAAATTTACAAGCTTTCATTATAGTATTCTTATTAAAGGGGAATGGAAAGTTAAGGATGAGGTTAATAATGGACGAATAAAATGTAGCATTCTTCTACTTGAAATGTATTCAATCAAAAATGCCACAGCTTCCCTTGGCTTGAAAAATAAAAATGTCATTTAATCAAAAATTTTAATAAATAAAATACAATTTTGACCGAGGTGAGGAAAGAATATCAAAGCTTTTTATGGTTGTGGGTTGTGTGAAGTTGTGGTGTACTAACGATTGAGTTGCTATAAAAACGAGACAGAAGCGCCAGATGAAAAATAGAAAAATAAAAACGCGGCTCGTCGTTCTCGATTACTTTGGTAATCAACTATCGAATTCACTGTATAATGGTATGGCCGGGGATGAGTTAAAATAAGCGACGGGGGGAGTACAGAATTAGGGGGAGGGCATGTTATTAAACAAGGGTATTACAGTACATAGTCAATTGATCCAAGCAAAGTAAAGTATTCATTGAATACGAAATAAAAAGAAAAAAGGTTTTCAAAAGTTGGCTTTTGGAGGGAAATAAAAGCGTAAAGGCTGAAATCGTGGCTGAAAATGGTAAAGTAATGCGATAAAAAATGAATGGATTATCAAGTTTTGTGAGTTGGTTAAGCGGAGTAGTGAGTGCGGACGAAATGAAGAAATGAATTGAGTGAGTGGAGCGGAAGGGCGGAAGGGACTGCTCGGTTGTGGGGTTAAGGAATGATTTATTTTTTACTCTTTTTGGTTTTGGTTTTTTCATCAGACTCTTGCGGGAGGAATGTCTTTTTGGTGTCTGAATTGGAGGCCTCGGAAGAAGTGCTCTTGCGCCGCTTGTTCAGTTCCACGATCGTCTTCCATTTGCTGAGATTGGATTTACAGGAGGCAGTGAGGACATTGGTGTCTTGAAGAAGTTGACTCAAGAGCTCGAAGCAGTCGAGGCAAATGGTGGAGAGGAACTGAACCTCGTAAGTTGGGATGTGCTCAGAGGTACTTCGGTCCATCATGGGTTTGGGTTTCAGTCCGTTCCTCTTCTCGATGTCTCCTTGGCAAAAGAATTCTTCGAAGATGAGTTCCGTGATCTCCGCATGAGTGTCCCACGGTTTCGAACTCGCACTAATGTCACACGAGGTCATGGAGAGCGCTTCGGCCATCAACCTGAGATTTATTTTTGTTATAAGAGTTAATGATTTGGGTGGATTGAGATACAAAGTGAATCTCTCAGTTCCTACCGATGCTCAAGGTTGCTCCAGGTGAATTCTCTCTTACTCAAAAGTTTCCCCAGCTTGTGCCTAACTGGGAAGAAATTGGCCAGGTCTGTGGCGATAATGCAATGCTTCATGTGCCCCAGAACTTCCTTGTAGTCCTCTGCACTTAATTTGAGAAGGATATTTTTATCGTCCTCGAGTCAATTGAAAGGAAATCAATAAATGCAAGGGAAGGAGTGGAATGGTTTGGATGATTGGGAGATGGAGTTGTTTAATTACCTGTTGCAAGATGTTGACGGATTGGTTAAAGTGGTGATGTTCGAGGACCGAGTACTTGTAGATGGCAGCGAGGGGACTTGCCGTCGAGACGAGGAAGTCGTTGTTGAAGCCTTGGTGGTCCAGGTCATGACAAAGACATGCGACGTACATGGCCAATTTCTAGGAGGAAAGTTGAAAAGGAGAAAAGGAATGTCAAGTGTAAGGAGATGAGGAGAGAGTGAAAGTGTCTCACCTCGTTGAGGCTGAACAGCTGTTTGTTTCTCTTGAGGAGGCAGTACATGGTGTGGGCGACGGTGAAGGCGTGCATCCAGTTGTGGTAAGGAATCGCTCTGTAGTTCTTCCTCACGGTGATCATGAATCTGTAAAGTGTGTCTGTGTCGGAGCGCGTGGTTCCGAACAAGTCGACGAACATGAAAACGGCCAAGTGAATGCTTTGAGCGGTTTCCACGTGAGTGGTCAAGAAAGCAAATCTAACGGTCAAAATCCCCAACCACAATCAAGTCATTTCCCATTACCAAAAGTACAGTTTAGTAAGTAGTAAGTCACTCGATACGTTTTTGGACTTGTGTACGCACTGGACAAGATCTGGTGGCGGATTTTTCATGGATCCTTTCGCTCTCGTAGCTCTGAACTCTTCGTCGGTGCAGTTTCGGTGGTACGCGACCACTTCCAAAGCCACTTTGAACTTGTCCTGGGAGCGCTGCATCTTCTCGAACATTTTGGCGTGATGCAGTGCGAGACCGCAGTAGAGCGCGAATTGCTCGAACGCGCTGATGTCCTCCTGCGTGAAAGTCCCTTCCAGTTTGTTCACCATCTGCACCACAGCAATCACCGTTCCTCGCATAAAGATCGGCATGCACAAAATGTTCTTCGTCTTGTACCCCGTTTGCTTGTCCACTCCCATGTTGAAGTTCGGATCCGCATATGCGTCCGCAATGTTCATCGTCTCTCCCGTCTCCGCCACTTTCCCCGCAATCCCCTTCCCGATTTTGAACCTGACCCAAACAAACCAAAACAACCAAAACATCAAAACACACCCTTAGTCATCTCATTCAATACACGCTCACAAACCAAATTAGAAATACACACAAAATCCCCAAACAAAATTAATTTACACTTTTTCCTGCTCGTGTTCGTCTGGACATTGAGCCACAACAACAGATGCTTTGTGTGCAAGCACAACATTTCAAAACTCCATCTTTTCTAGTGGAAATTAAACAAATATCTTTTTCTCAATTTCAAACAACTACGTCTATTTGTCTTTTTTCGTAAACTAAAAAAACGGCATCTATTTCATCAAATTTATCTATTTCAAAAAACTGTCTGATTTTTCGCATAACAAATTAAAAAAGCATGAGCTGGTGTTGAAAAAAACTGGAGGTATTGGGGAAAAGCGCGTTTGGTAAGAATATGGTGTGGGAGTATTTGTGTATTTGAATATTGTTGGTATGAGTTGATGTTGGTTTGGTGAAAGAGGAGCTGACCGGATTTCTTTCCAGCCGAGCAGCTTGCTGTCCTTCTTGAGACCAACGTCTAGTTGTTTGATGTCGTCGTCGTCGTAAATTCGCGTGAACATTTCCTTGGCCACGTGGTCCACCAAAAAGAGCGATGCGCGGTCTGCCCCAACCACCCGGGGCGCGAAGTGGTGCACCTTTTGAATGACAGTGTCCATCGAGATTATGTCTTGAAATATTGACCTGTCTCAGCATTGGCCGAAATACTTTTCATTTCATTATTCCTCCCTCACTTAAGAATAGAAATCTAACGTGCTTTTTCAGCCATTTCCAGGTCAACAGTCAAAATCATCAATTCCGTCAACATCCATTTACCACGTAACAACAAAAGTACCTAAATCCACAACTTCCAAGTAACGTCTGCATTGCACAATTTAAAGTAACCTACAATATTAGGACACGAATTTTGAAAAGCTCCAAAACGCTCTAATTACCACTTTTAAAGAGTGCAAAACACTAAAATTACGACTGTTATAAAAGTGCAAAGCGTTCAAATTGCGACTTTCATTGAGTGTAAAAGGCTAAAATTACATTTTTCAAAAAGTTCCATATACGTCCTTTGAATAACAGGAATAAAGTCCTAAGGAATAATTTAATCATTTTAAAAAACGGATACGGCATTAAGCGGATTTTCGTAAAATAGCAAGCGTTTTAAACAAAGGTTTACGTAGTGAAGTATTTAAAATGTGAAAAGGAATAAAAATTGAAGGGGATTTTGCGTTTTAGTCGTTTTGGATTTAGTTGATATTTGTTTGAGGAACATTTGTCTTTTTCGGATTTAGGGGATTTTGACTGTTGACGGACGACATGTTGAGAAAGTTGGTTTTCGTTATTACCCGAGAATGTCCAAGAGGAATTCGTTCAAAGCTTGCTGCCTGTTCTCCGACAGGAGGTTCGGACTGGGGGAGCATTTGATTGCATTTTTCCTCATGTATTCCTCGATGAACTCGGGGTGGCGTAAAAGATACTCTTCGATTTTGTAATTTCGCGGCTCTGGAAATCATTCGTGAGTCATTTCTTTAGATTTTCATGTTCCATTCATTTGCCCATTCCAGTCAAGTGGAGGTGGATAACTGGAATGGATTTTACCTTTGACCTGATTTATGGATGGTTTACCTAATTGAGTCGAGTCAGAAGCAATTCCTCCTCCAGCTCCCGACGTCTCGTTTTTCCGACCACGCCACTCTGCAGAATCAGTGAGTCATCGGACGCTCAAAGCATAATCTACGAGGGCATTTACATGATCAGAACTGTCGCTTTTTAATAATTATTGTGATTACTTTTAAACATTGTTCCTTCCTGCTCCTTTGTCCCCTCCTCACGCTCCTTCCCGCTCTCCTGCCAACGTCAAATTCAACAAACATCAAAAACCCGCCCAAATTCTTCTGTCCTTCCAATTCGTACTCAACTTGAATCAGGCGCGGATCCACAAGATTAAATCATCTGTCCATTCATGAGCTTCAAAAATTTACGTTTTTTTAAATTCACACCAAAACAGATGCCGTTTTTTGGAAACACAGAAACAGGTGCGGTTTTTGTTTTGAAATGTAGAGTAAATGCATGTAATGAGGTTTATTTCGTTAGCCCCCTCCATGAACTTGCTGAACTTGAATCTGGATCCGCCCCTGGGTTGAATGATGCTTAATAATTTTAATGATTTGCTCAGATAATTGTTACATGCTAAGTGCTAATGCTACCATAAATTCAACTTTCCTTCCAATTCCAATATTTCATTTCACAATTCAGTCACTCACGTTTCCATCCAGGTTTTTAGAGGGACACTTTTAATTATGTACATTATCTGTATCATGTGAATCTGATGCCATTTTTGTTAATTCATAAACTCAGTGCAAGAAACATCATTTGTTCACAATTTTATTGAGTAAAACCATTTAATTTACCGAATTCTCATTTCATCAATGAGTCAAAGTCAAAAGCGATTTAGCAAAAATAAAATCTTGGAGTAATTCCCGCATTAAATCTCAAAAGAGCTACAAGTTTCCAAGTTGAAAAATTTTAAAGTATCAAAAAAACAGAAAACCAATAGTTAAATTATTTACAAAAAAATACCCAGTTTTATTTTGATTTACACAAAATTATAGTCCGGTTTGTTCAGCAGGCTCAAAAAAATTTGAACAGATTCAGCCACTAGATTATTTTTTGAATGCAAATAAATGCTGAGGATATTTTGATAACTTGAACTACTTGAAGTAACTGAATTGTTGTTCAGGATAAAAATGTAACTGCGCTAAATCCTAAAGTTAGTAGAAAAAGTGGTAAACTAATGTTATAGTGTCATGAAAACTAATGGAAAGTTTTGAATCAAGTCACCAGGTGTGTTTTCTTGGGCGATTCCTTTAATTTTCTAGTTTCTTAGGGAACAAACGTGGAAAAGGTGAAATACCTAAGAAAGAGTGGAAAGTGGAAATCATCAGCGCCGGGCTTACCGCTATTCTCAATTTAGAGAGAGAAGAAAATTTATTGAAAACAAATTCATTGGCCCACGTTGGTGTTTGCCCTGAAGAAAAGTATGAGATTGGACAGTAAGTTTAATTTCCAAAGTCCTTTAAAGTGCATCATTGTTTGTATAAATGGCTAAAGTTAAAACAAGTTATCCATCTCCGACATATTTAATGGAAGATTTGGCTGTGACGGGATCCACTTCTTGAAGACTCTCTGTCGTTTGCACTTCGCTTGTCACTTGTTTCTTCCCCGCCACATTTCCAAGATTTGGATCCGGAGAATTGAGAATCTCGTGGTGGAATGCGAGCATGACCCAAATGAAATACATTCGCAGGAGGGTCATCACTCCAACGAACACTGTGTAGGAATTGTCGTGCTCCCAAGAGAAGTAGATGCCCGTCATAGAAATCAATTGCACGAGCACGGCTCCCACAATCCAAACCATACACCATCCACGTTGTCGCTTTAAACAAACATTCTCAACTTTTATCAACTTCCAACCTTCATTTACATCCCATTGGCCAGGGGCGCAGCTGAGATTTAATTTTGGGGGCAATTTCAAAACTATTTTTTTCAATTCTCTTCCCACTGCTTTATTTCTATTGCAAAAAAGTAGCGTCCGCACCACCTTTTTTTGCGTAGGCCTTCCGATAAAACTTAATGCCTATTTTGTGTACATTTAAAAAAACTGCGTCGTTTTTTGTAAAATCGGAAGAAAACGCTCGTGTTATTTTTGTATAAATTCAAAACAGCTAAGCCGTTTTTGAAATTTATGCTGGTTATTTTTTGTAAATTCCAAAAAAAAGCGTGATTTTTATGGTTTAAAACAAGTGCCTCTTTTTTGTAGATTCTAGAAAAATAGAAAAATTGAACAGACAAATGTGACGTAAATGTGGAAAAAGGGGCATCTTGTGTACACTATGATAGTAAAAAGAAATGTAAAATTGTGGGGGACGCTTTAGCACCCAAGCACAAGCACCCCTCAGCTACGCGCCTGGATGCCATTAACGTTAGTCTTGTTAATTCGCACTCATGAGAATGTTTTACCTTTAGGTATGCAAGTAGCAACGTTCCCCCCAAAAGAGCAAAAACAAAGTAGCAGATGGCTTGCCAACCGTACGCGTACACTAACAAAGGTCAATGTGAAAGCCATTGGAATATTTAGAGCGTGGTTCAAATCCAATTCAAAATGCAAAAATAAAAACTAAAAGCAAATAAAAAATAATTGGAAAATGAAGTGGGGAAATGAAGAGGAAAATAGAAAAGTTTTGGAAGGTTACGGAGCCATTGAGTATCCATGAAATCCCAGTAGAAGCTCCCGTAGATGTTCACGTAGTAAACATCTCTTCCGGTGAACGTCCCTAAACTTGCTGCAACTACGATGCACCCGAGATACTACACGCAATAGTCAGCATTCTCAATTATTTCATCTTTTACACAACAAAAGGTTAAGTAATGGAGTAAAGGGAGTAAAGGAGATAAGCGGAATGCGCGGTTTAAAATAGAGGCATCGTACAATTTCAAACATGCCAATCAAAAGGCAGGCTGTGGGCAACGGCGTTTGTTTCTTGCACCCGCAGCAGCAACACGGCCCACACGGATTTCCACAATTCACCATCCTCAATTATCCAACGTCCTACAACATTTGTTAACACACGAGTCAAAGATTTTAATGTGCCATCATTTAGAAATGCAAATACAATAATCAATGGTCGCGCACAACCGCACAGTTGCGTCACCTCTAGTCTATTTAAAGTTTCACAAAATTCACAATTTCAGAATTCAGAATCAAAAAATCATTTTTGGAAAAATTACATGTGAAAAAAGGTCGACTGTTGCCACGTGTGAATTTCTTGTTCAACTTTAGGCTGTAAAATGTTGATCCCAATTTCCATCTTTGGCCTCTGTGGTCACAACTGTGGCAACGATTTCAACTTTATTAGTTGTGGAAATGCACGGGCGGACAGTAAAAGTCACTTGAGTTTTTCAACTTCCCGTAACGCTCTTATTTTACCTTTCACGGAACAACTTGGTTTTAGTTGACTCATAAACACGGACAAATTATATGAAATATCAAATCACTCCTAAATGTGCACACAAAATCAGCAAAATAAGTAAAAAACAAGAAATTCCCATGTCGTATAATTTTATTCCTTCACACCAGCTTTCAAAACAATGAAAATAAAATACGCGCGTTGAACAGTAGCGCCCGCAGGATTTCTTTCGTGTACATACGCCTCCAAAAAACCTCATCTGATGCAAATAAAAAAGCATGTTATCTAATGTACCTACATTATCAACAAATTCCGCCGTTATCCGTATAAGTGTACAAAACCCCGTGTCCTTTCAGCGTATAATGGAAAAATTGCGCTTTTCCCGTCTAATTTAAAAAAAACTGCGTCGTTTTCGTGTAATTTGTTTTTTAAATGCGTCGTTATTCTGTAGTTCGTTTAAAAATCCGTCATTTTTGTGTATTTGCTTTAAACTGCGTCGTTTTTGTGTATTTGTTTTTAAAAACGGCGTCGTTTTCGTGTAATTAAAATATTGCGTCGTTTTCGTGTATTTTTAAAAAACTGCGTCGTTTTGGTATAAAAAAAAGACTGTCGTTTCATTTGAGCGTGTTATAAGAAATTGTGGTTTTTCCGTGTCATGTGAAAGACGGCGCTGTTAGTTGAGTATTGGTGGATAAAAAAAGGGAGTTTAAGGTTGTGAGGAAAGGGAAGGGAAGAAGAGAGTGCAGGAAGAATTGCGGGCGGAGGTTGACGGAGCTGTCGCAAATGTCGTCAAGGATCTGGCGCAGCCTGCGGAAGTTCTCTCCACGTTTCCCGGTCACGTTGTTGCAGCCGTCAGAGCGACAGTAACAAGCTCTGAGATTCATGATGACGCTTCCGTCCTGCGTGTCGCCGTCACCCACCAACTCGCACTCGGCCGAGGCATTGCTCGTTTGCTGAGGACTCGGAGAGAGTTGTCGTTGCGCGGATTTCCCGTCTGACAACAAATCATCTTCGATGTCAAAGAGGGACGAGTCATCGAGCACATTTGGCACACTCAACGGCGCCTGACCTGTCCTTAAGTCCGTCACCTCAGGATTCGGCCCCGACGAACACGTCCGGTGAAGACTTTGGCGCTTCCCGAACCCACGGTCCAAACAGCCTATCGCCACCTCACAATAATCGTACGACAAATCGTCCCCCGCCGCATTCCCAGAATCAGTCTCATTTGACTCACCGTCCTTCGCCTCTCCACCTAAACCCAATTTAACAAACAGTCACTTTTCATCCACGCACCTTCACCAACATGTCCTTCGCACAGCATCTAAAAACTCTCCCGTTTTCGCGTGAATTTAAAAAAACCGCGTCGTTTCTTTCTTTGTTTTTTATGGTGAAGGAATGGTGGAAAGTAGGAAAGTACTTGCCTGCTCCTGCTTCCTCACTTTTCGAATCGTTGTCTTCGTCATCTAAAAATTAATGAGTGAAATTAATTAAAGCACGTCTCCTCGTCTCTTAAACTTGTGAAACGGTCCGGTCCGGTCTGGCCTGGCCATACGAGGCAAACCAAACCGCTCCAACGACTCGAATCCGCCGAATGTAACACAAGTGGAAATTGCTTACTAAGACTTGAGTTAGAGTCATAGCGGTCGCAATCCACAAGCAATTCCCGGGGAGGAGTGTGCAGGCAACTTGAGTCCGTTCGTCCTTGAATCCAAACACATTCGTAGCACTTCAATTCTAACCGCAATCAAACCAAAATCAAAACCATTCAATCAATTCCCACTAAAATCCTACATTTTCACTCTGAAACATTTTATAACCCTGCGAGGCAACATGAACACTTGTTTCGAAAATTTTACCTTTCATAAGCCTAAATGTTAAAATATTTTTCAAAAAACTTTGAAATACTAAAAATACCTTCATGTTGGCATTTAGAGTGATTAAAGAAATTATTCAGCACGTCCAGACACTCCCAAAAATGAGATTTGAAAAAGCATTCAAAGGATTTTGAGTTGGGAAAAAGCATTACATAAGTTAGAAATGTTAGGATTTTCAGTTGAAAAAGAGGAAAAGTCGTTTTGAAAAGTGGAACAAAGGAAGTTACTAATGACGTAACTAGATTTAAATGTTAGATGCGTAATTGGAATTACCAAGTGAGTATGGAAGAGTGACGAGAAGGATGAGAAAGAGGAGGAGCGAGGTCGTTTCCACTAAGCCACCGTACATCTTTTCTTATCACCTTCACCCCGTCCCACTCATAGTCAAGCGCCACACTTTCACTTTCTTTTAATGCTTTTTTCCCCACTTGTTCAAGATTTACTGTGAGCGATACGAATTCCGGTTCGGTGCGTGAGACTTGTCAAGTAGACTCGGGTGTGTACATGCGATTCAACAGTGGACAGGTGAAAAATGTGAAAATTGGAAATTTATTGGAAAGTGAGTGATAATCGAGTTGACAAGTGCAGTCAGTTTGAGTTATTTGCAAGTTTTGAATGATTCATGGAGAACTTTTTGGAAGAAAGAAAGGAAAAAATGAGGAATTCATTCCACACAGCTGTAGAAAATGATGAGAGATAAAACAAATAAAAATAACAATGTAGCAAAGGTTGTTCTTGTTATTCCAGACAACGAGTGTCGTTCGGTATGTGATGTGAAAATAATTGTGAGAGTGCACTCGCGTCGTTGATAAAATGGATTCAAACTGAATTTTTATTCGACTATCGTCAATCAAAATCAAATCCTGAACACATTTGAGGATTTCAAAGGCAGTCACAATATAATTACGAATCAACTTGAACCTTAATTTGAATTTCCAACTGCTACACCTATACCCTGTTTCCCAGTTCAATTATAAAGTAAGAAACAATCAGACACGGATCCAGAGGGGGATGGCTAATAAGGGGCTGTAACCCTCTCCTTCAACATTCAATTATGTCCACACATGACGAGTTTTTTCCAAAATTTATATTACGTATAATCCCTTTTTGAAAACAGAAAAACCGACGGAGTTGTTTAAAATGCATTTGTACACAAAAACCGATGCAATTTATTCAATTATTGTAGAAATAATGAGGTTTTTTCTTTAGCCCCTCCATGAACTTTTTGTGGCTCCGCATACAATTATGAAATCCTAATTCGGAAATAAAAAGAAATGTGACGACAATAAGAGACTATTTGAAATGGCTTTCCTACACATTTGTTCTTTTGTCCTGCATCCGGTGCAGTGGAGATGAAGGCGATGGCGATGTCACAGCTACAATCGCACCATCACTCAATCAAAGTTTCGCGCTATGAAGAAGTTGCGGGAGTGACGGAAGGACTTTGTTGTGGCAGTTAGGATTAGACTGCGCGGGTGATGATTGGTGGTGGGAAAAGTGGTTGAGTAGTTCCAAGATGACAAGTAGAAAAATGCTGATTTAAATGCTCGTTGTACACATGATGCGGACTTGTGGTAATTAATGTGGTCTTGTTGTTGGTTGTAATGAGGAGTAATTGAGTGAATTCCGTTCTACCAGTGCGGGTTCCAGTGCGCATCCCAGCGCAGGTAGTCGGCGTAGTCGTCGACGTCTTGGTAGCCGAGGAGCGTGAATCTGTACAAGTCTTTCTCGTACTCCGAGATGGCGTGTCCTCCCACGTCACTACTCCTGTCCCCGCCCACGCCCTTAAGTCTCTCAAGCAAAAAGTCGGTGGCAGTTGGAGCGACTCCGGCCGCATCCAGCGCTCGCTCCAGTCCTTCCTCGAAAGGCGTGGTGGGTCTCCTCTTGAAGCCTTCCAGGAGCATCCAGTCCACCGTCTCCATCTTGAGCACAGAGTCCAGGATCCGATATGCGTCGTCACTGTGGGTCAAATTGGCCAAGGCAAATCGCTTCAAATTGGGGAAGAGGAGGGGAAAGTGCTCCACAATCCCAGTCACGTTGCTCTGCTCTATGAAGAGACTTCGGACCCCGGGGAGTCCCGAGGGCGGGAGGGGATGCGCCGTCACTTGGAGTTTGCTCAGAGTGAGGTTCGCGAGGGAGGGCGGGAAGTTGACGAGATTTAATTCCACTTGGAGTTCAGGGAAGGCGGGGGAGATCCAGCTGGCGTTTTCGCAAAGGTACGGGAGACTGGCGTGGAACTCCTCGAGTCCCGTTCCTTTCTTCACGATCTCCTCCATACTTGAGGACTTGGGGGAAGCGTTGTTCAGATTCAGGTACGTCACCTTGTCCGTGAGGTACGAGGAGAGGAACGTCGTGTTGCACCACGAGAGCGTGAGTCTCTTCACCCACGACACATCGTCCGCCGCCTTCAGGTAGTCCTCACATCGCTGCACATTCAGACTCAGCAAACCGTCGTCCTTGTTCATGTCCACCAAAGTCGTCCCTCCAATCCTCACCCGCACGTCCATGTCCAAATTCAAAAGTTCATGCATGTCCCACGTCGAGTTTCCAGGAGCACCTTGGCCTTCCTTCAGCTCGAAGAAGAGAATGGATTTGAGCTCCTCCGCCGAGCGATACGCCTCCCTCGTCTTGTACACGATCTTCGGGACAGTTCGGAGTTGGTGGTAGAGAAATTGCTTGAGGAGTGGGAGGTGGACGCGGGAGTAGTTCCCGCCCACCGTCGTCACGCCTTCCACATTTAGTCTCCGGATGTTAGTCAAGCCCTGGAGAGCCGCAGAGAATTCTGGAGCATTTATCTCCACGTTCCTCACCTCCACTTCCAAAACAGACAACTTGCTACTATTCGTCTGGGTCAACAAGGCGAGGAGGGAGGCGCTTGGAAAGGGAATCTGCTCCCCGGGCACACCCGCCACTGTCAAAATCCCAGTGAGCGGGTTGAATTTGGTGTAGAGGGGCTCATCCGGAGATTCATTCGCTCTGGCTTTGTACTTTTTCCTCTTGGAGTCGGGGGCTGACGGGGGCAGAATGGCTTTGAGGAGGGAGGGCGAAGGATCGATGATTGCTTCTTGAATAATTGGATGCGAAGGCGAAGGCTGCAGAAGGATTCTTCGTGTAGCGTCCGTCAACGGATCTCCTGGCGTCGGCGTCGGCTTTTTGTCAAATGCTACAAATCCAAAGTACGAAAGAAGCCATTTTATTTCAACAATTCCACTTTATATCAACTTCACATCAACAATTTCCGATTTAATTTAGCATAGTACACGCGTGTCTTTTCCTACCCTAACTCCGTTATTTTCAAACAAATTAAAAAAGCTGCGCCTTCTGAGTAAATCTAAAAAATGCGAGCTTTTCATGGGAATGATAAAAGGTGGAGCGTATCTTTGAAAATCCTTTGAACGCGGCGTATGCCTAGTTACGCTACTTCTAGGAAATGAAATGAGGTTGAGATTGCGAGGTAGAGTTTATTACAGAGTCTCTTGTCATTTCCTAGGATGGGATTTGGGTAGCTAGCATCTTCCATTTCACATCAACCAAAATGACAAAGCTGTCAACTTGTGCAACTCTTTCTATTTGAGGACTTGCCAAGCAGGTAGGAATGCCCAAAGCCAATCTTCATCGCACTTGACTTGATTCCTCGATCAGCAGTTGATTAAAGCAAAGACATTCGAGTGCATAAACTTTTGGTGGCCACACATTTCTCACTGGGTAGAATTATTCACCTAAAAACACGTGTTGAGTAACACACTCAAACTCTCTTATTCATTTCCGTCTAAAGTTCAGTTATGCAAAAGGCGGTATCTTCTACGCCAATGCACAGTTTCTACCTACACATGCATTTTCAGTCGGAATAATTAGTCAACTAACGATACGTTACATAACTACTACGATTAACCATGTCCCTTGGTTTTTTCTCCCTAAATGCATGAAGCAACGCGTGAAAGATTCCGCTTCCCCTTCCACATTCCATTTACTTTTCTACCTCCACGCAACATTCAGTCACTCTCAACCTCCCAATCATCTCCCAAACAACAACAGCAAACAGGTCTAACAATTATCCAACTGCGATGTCCAATTAAATTCCGTCGTTTCACCTTTCCACAAACATCAAATCGTCTGTCCAGTCGGATAAAAAATAAGTGCAAATTGTCCTTCATTACTTGTCTTCACCGCTTCAACATTCGTATCAGTACAAGTAGCATTAAATCAAACCCTACCCCAGAGGGGGGCTAGGGGGCTGTAGCTCCCTCCATCAAAATCAAATTGTGTGTAGATACAAAGAGTTTTTTCTACATTTAAACTTCGTACAATGCGTTTGTTAATTCAACACAAAAACAGCTCCAGTGTCTACTTTACAGAAAAACCGATGCAGTTTTTTGAAATTTACAGGAAAACACATGGAGTTTTTTGATTTGCATGAAAATAGGCGCGATTGGTTGAAATTTACTATAAATATAATGAGGTATTTTTGTTTAGTCCCCTCCATGAATTTTTTCTGAATCCGCCTGTGCATTAAATCATACACAGTCATGTGAAGTTGATTCAATTCTTTTCAAAGATACAAAAACAGCCTCGGAATAAATTCTAGAAGTGTTAGTAAAAATGCTGGGAGTCGATAGTCGTTTCTATTTGAGGTATTTTAATAAGCTTTGTGAAAATTGCATGTACTCTCACACATGGGAATTAATTATATCCGGCATTTTATGAAACACAGAGTAGTCACATAAAGCGAGGAGGAATAATCGAACATCTTTAATCATTTGCAATGACATTTTAGCTTAATAATTAAACTCAACTGCTTCCTATACTTACCAATCGACCATGTGACCAATGCAACAAAAAACATCCCGGGCAAAATCCATTTCCAGCTTAGTCTGCAAAGTAAAAAAGATAGTCACGGTTAAAAATGATAAAAGGAAACAAAAGAAAGAACAGAAACAGATTCAATTTGTCAGTTGCAGTTTTAAGGGAAAAAAGAAATAAAACTGGATGAAGAAACAAAATTGATAGAAACCATAGATTTGAATAAGACTAGCGCACTAGCGCCACATTATAAAAATGTTTGTTGCGTGTATGCAATTACAGCAGTCAGGAGTGAAAATTGATTAAGTTATTACCGGTTGAGGAAAATGCGAAATTTCCCCCCGAGGGTTGTGTAGTCGTGGAGCATCGCTGATCTGAATTCAGGCTCCATTTTTTAATTTACTAATTTGACCTGTTCTTCTATTCACCCAACTAAAGACGAACTGACAACTGAAGATGAATCACTAATCCCAAGTCTATTGTTCAAAACACAACAACCAGCAACTGACAGTTTTCGATTTTGTCAGATAACCGCTGCTTCGATCTTGTGATGGGTTTTTATTTATTGTCTCAATTATTGTTTTTATTTGATGTGGATTCTGTTTGTTAATTTCGGAGTTGAGTGCTAACTGTTGATGGAAGATTTATGACGAGTTGTTTGTTGCTCAAGCTCCATTCCGTTTTGTCGATTGTTGATGGTTGATGGTTGGCGTTGGTGGTGAGTGCTGGAATGGATTGAATGACCCCTTCCCACCTTTGGCCTTGATTGTTGATGTCTGCTAATATTTGCTGGTCGATTCAACTCTGCATTCAAATGGAAAATCCGATCGCTCATTAAAATGGAAATCGCTCAAGTTTCTGGATTGGACTGAACTGGTGAAATGGAAGGGAAGGATGGACTAATTATTGAGCACGATGTCGATGTGAGGACAAAGAAAAGAATTCAAGACTGACTCGTAGACTGAGACGGAGTTGGGGAAGACAAATAATCATTAGCTGGTTCTAGTTCTTCAGTCAGTCCAACACAAGGTGAGGCAGTCCAGACTAGTCATTATTTCTATTATTCACCCAATATCCTTTTTTCTACTTTCAACTTAAAAGTGCTAGCGTGTTCGGCACTAGTTCAAATATTTCATTCCCTATCATTATTCCCCATTATTATGGCCTCCAGGGATTCCAGTGTAACATCTTACTGTTTTCAATTGCATTTACAAAATGCACTCACGATCAGTAATTATTAACATCTTGCCTTTATATTATAGCGAATGGTACGAAAGTGGTGCTTTGAAATCCAGTATTTCCAATGCTAACTTTCAAATATGTGTCATGTCATATGTAATGAATGGCAATGGATGGGTTAATTAATAATAATAATTCATTGTTAGTAATTTTAGGAGCGTAACTAGGCGTAGGCCACGTAGACCTACCTAAACATTTACACGAACGAGACGCAGTTTTTTTTAATTTACACAAAAATACCTGGTTTTTAGCTAGCGACAGCGCAGCAATTGTGAGCATTTTTTAACGTTTACACGAAAACGGTGTAGTTTTTCACTCAAGTTTTTTCCAAGCCTGCAGAAAAAAAATGCTGCGGGCGCTACTGAGTAATTGTGTTTGCAAATGTATCAGTTATTACGGAATTACGGCGAAAAAATTATCTGCTGAAATGGGTAATTTTGTACGGTATTTTACTTTAAACGTTTCTTTTAAATGTGGCAGCCTTTTTGCTGTGAATATTAAGAAACTATTCATTGATATCGCTAATCGTTACACGTGCTTATTCAAACTAAATTTCTATTTTTCTGCGTGCAGGCAACGTGAAAGACACAGATGATAATTAAAATTGAACTTTTTTGGATCAAATGCTGCGTTGTGCTCTAAAATTGCTGCTCTATTAGAAGTTGAGAAGAAGGGAACCTGCTGATGGTCGATGGTACGGTAAGGAGCCAATGTGAGTATTGTGATGAATCTTAAAATGCACTTTACCTGATTTCAATGTTAAATTCGATTCCAGTTTGCACCTTGAAAGCGTCGCACACAACGGAGGTTTCAATAAATATGATATGATAGCGGCTGTGGATATTAAATAAAAAGTGCTAAAGAGTGTGGGGAGCGTGTGCTTGATAACCGGAACGGCTGGCCCAAAGGTAATGATTATATAAGTTGAGGTGGAAATGAGCGCTTAACTAATTGACGTTTGCCCTGTTTTCTTTCACGTGCAGACGCAACTACTAATAACCCAAGTTAATGGAACAACTTGGAGCTGTAGGACAGGAAAAAGTGTGAAGGTTTCGTGGCTACTTTTGCTTCTTGTCTGGCGTCCACATTCCATGAGCAGTTCCGAATCCTGTGGATTGAAGACGAGTCGAGTCGGATGATGATTCGCAATCGAATCACATGCACTCCAAGGAAGAGTCAAGTGGAAGCCAAAGCTCACCAGTCCTTTGACTACATTATGCAAGGAGCGATAGCAAGAGCAGATTCAACCACAACCACCCTTGAGTGGCCCATGGCTAATTCTTCCCTTGTCTTCTCTCGATTCGGGGCTAATGAAATGTTCGTGCTTGAAGCAGACTCATCTTTTCACCTTTGCTCTACCTCTACGATCTACGATTACCAAATCAATTGCTCGTCTTCAGCTGTACGGAGAAACAGGTTGGTCTTTGTCGTTCCCATTTCCCATTCCCGTTACCTACTCAGTTGTTTGCCCTCTCCCAGCCACGTTTCAACATACACTTGGACATTTCAGTTCAGTAGTCACTTGGAAGCCCACACGGACGCAACAGGATGATCGTCATTCTCGACTCCTTCACCAACCCATGCCGCCTGACTCACTGACTCACTAAACCACAAACACGCTCAGCACCCATCCATACCAACAGTAGCGTAACTAGGCCTACGCCACCCACGCCTACACCTACAAAGCACTTGAAAACATTAACTGCACATTTATCATTTCCATGAAAAGACGCATTTTTTTAGATTTACTCCAAAGGGTCACATTTTTTAATTTATATGAAAACACCGCACTTTTTTTAAACTACACTTAAAAGGAGCAGTTTTTTTTTAATTTTACGCGAAAGCGGTGCGGTTTCTTGTTTTACCCGAAAAGTCGCATGTTTTTTAAGCGTAAATGGCGCCATTTTTTTAATGTACGAAAACGACGCAGCTTTATCAAATTTGCACGGAAAAGGTGGAATAGTTTTTATACCTAATTGATATTAGATAAGTTGCGGTTGTTTAAAAATTTCCCACGTAAATGAGATCAAGTGTTTTGCAGGCCAAGAGGAAAAAAAGTTCCTGCTGGCGCTACTGGAAGCAAAAGCAACTCGACTGGTCTTTGACACGACTATGCGGATTTCGGTGTGTTAAGTTTTTAATGGTCGGTGGTTGGGAGGTGGAGTGGAGTATGGGATGCTGAGAGCATCTTACATAAGCAAGAATTGCTGGTCGTCAATGGAACAAAGTAAATGGGCAATGGTAGGAAGCAGAAAGGACTGAACATGAAGTTGGATGACCCTTGCGAAATTCTAAGCGCTGGATACCATTTTGATTCAGTTTCTGCTTGTGGTTTTGCAACTGGATACTTGTGGTAGTTCCCTGTACCTTCTCGCTCACCTTCCTTGTCGTTTTTTCCTTGAAATCCTTCGCAACTTTTCTCTTCCATAACTTTGCCAAGTGGAATTCTTCCTCGGGATCAGGAATCAGGATAAAGAATCAAATTTACAGCAAGCTCTTCTCATTGATATTCTTATCCTCGATATTTTGTTTCTCTCTATGCTTGGACTAGAACTTGAAGCAGAATAAAGCAAATGAATGCTGTGCGTTGTTAACAAGATTTAGGTAATTAATAGGAAACTACAGCCATGAGGAAAAGATCCAAGTGAACAAATCAAATCCAAATCAACTACGACGCTCGAACAGACAAAAGAAAAATGCATTTTGGGCTTTGATTTTGCTGCGTAGTTTTAAACTTCGTACTAAACTACTCTTGGTCTTGGTCGTGACAGATGAAAATTTATTCCTCATTATTCACTATGCTAAGCTTTCTTTCCCATTTCCATTTTTAAGGCCAGTGACTTTGTTTTTGCAGTTGTTGTTGTTGTTTTCCTCCTAGCATTCCTGTCGGATTTTTTTTAAATTCTAAAAATGCTTTTTCCTTAATGCGCGGTTCACAGCTTTTGCACAACTTGGTTACGTTCGCTATTGTTGATGTAATTGTGTCCCAGTATCTGTGCCCATAAGCCAAGTGAGGTCTTGCAGTACCGTCCGCAGGAATAGTTTTTGGCCAGGGCTGCCAAAAAAAACTGCATCTTATCTAGTGTCAGTTTCCAAAAACTGCGTCTGTTTTTGTGTAAATGTTAAAAACTGCCTGTAGTTTTGAGTTTTAAAAGAACTGGATGGTTTTTTGTCAGAATTTAAAAAATCCTTTGTAGGTCTAAGCCTACAAGGCCTACCCCTGCTGACGCTACTGAGGTCTAGTGTTGGAAAAGAAAAAATGCGAAGCTAAGGACAGAGTGAGTGGAATTATGTGTAATTGTTTGATGTTGCAGTTGAAAGGCTTCGCTGAAGGTGGAATGTGAAGGAGTGCGTATGGTTTCTATATGTCGCCATTGAATTAACTCGTTGGATACCTCAAAAAGTCCATGTAATGGGATCAAGTCTGACTGGGAATGCGAATGTAGGATTTTGAACAAATGAAATAATTACGTGTTGGTAATTAAGAACTCATCAAGTAATCCGTGAAAATAATTCCATTGGAGCTTTAATAAGAAAAAGATAAATAAATATTGAATTGGTAAAAAGCTTTTTTTGGTTTTTTGTGTTGATTTGTGTAGGGTCTATCCCTTGTTGTGGCATTTCTTGTTGGAGTCGCCGGAATGTTTCTTGTCCTCCTCCTCCTGCTCCTCTGGACTCGGCAGTCGTTGACTTTGGTGAAACTTCTCGATCAAACTTTCGCTCTCTCCGCGCTTGTAGGTGGCGACCCAAAGGAAATCCCCGCACTTGACCAGATTCGTGCCGCAGTAGCATTTCTGAATCCGTAATTCGCCACATTTCCCAGGCTGAATGAAGTCCTGGACCATGTCCACCTGGAAGTCGCCGTATCGGAGCACTTCCCCGGAGAAAACCCGCACCAGGCTGGCATTCGGACTGTTGAGAACCCCGCACGGAAGACTCCACTCTTGCTTCATGAATCGGATCGAAGAACACTGACTCTTGTTAATGATGCCCACGCGACCGAAACTGTCCCCGTCTGCACCCGTCGCTTCCTTCAGGCACCGGAAACTGTGACCGTCCTCGTACTTGGAACATGGGCGCACGATCGCCTCAACCAACTCCGTTCCCAGCACCGCAAGCACCACCGAACAGCACATCCACCGCAGCATCTCTGTCAATTCAAAACCACAACTCCACACATTCACATTTCCACAAACCACCATTTTTAACATCCACATTTAACTCACGTTTTTCTCAAAATTTAACTTGCTATCTTCCCATATCCCCGCTCTTTAAATAATCACTTCTTTTAACAGGGCCCCCAGTAGCTGAGATTTTATCTCCGGGAATGCTGCGCGATTTCAAAACTATTTTTTCCAATTCTCCTCCCACTATTTCTACTCTAAATTAGTCGTGCCCGCACCAAGTTTTTTCCGTGTAGACCTTCTCATACAACTCGATATTCTCCTTTAAAAAAATTACTTCGTTTTTGTACATTCCAAAAAATGCAACAAATCTTATGTAAATTTTAAAAAACGGGAACTTGTCTACATAGAATTTAAAAAATTCTAAAATTTTGGGAGGTGCTTTACACCCCATCACCCCCTCAGCTACGACGTGCCTGTCTTTTAATAATCTCTTCATTTTTTGTTTAATTAAAAGCAGATTTAAAAACTGTGGTTTATAAAGAATTTTGTTTTGAGGGGCTAATCTCGACAATGTTCTCGAATCTTTTGCTTGTTGATTTGATGTTCGTGGAAGGACCGACAACATCCCAAAAATGCCTTAAAATTCATTGACCCTTATACCCTTTACTTCTAATGCTTTTTATGACTTTGAATTTTTACATTTTGGAAACCGACTTAAAACCAGTAGCGTCAGCAGAAATAGTTGTCGTGTAGGCCTGCTGAAAAACTGCATCTTATTTTTGGGAATTTCTAAAAAATTGCGTGTTATTGTGTTAATTTCAAAAAACTGCATCCAGTCAAGTGTAAATTTTAAATATCCTTTGTAGGCCTACCCGTGTCAACGCTAACGTGCTTAAAGCGTTCGAGGACTGAAAGGAAAATAGGACCAAGTTTTTGGAAAAAGGGACAAAGATGATGAGAAAAATCATCATGATAAAAATAATGAATTGAGCACTCAACTCTCTTAAAATACCACAGAAAAACAGAGGAATGGTTACGTGAACGTAAATAAAGTTGCGCAAATTCACAAAATTCACAAACTCTTAGTAGAAACTTTTGAATTCTTTACCTTTTGCTCTGACTGGTGTTTGATTTAGTGGTGGAAGAAGTGGAGTGTGAGTAATTATTACGTACTTATCACCAGGATTCACCTCTTACAACCAAATTCCCACGAGGTGTCAGGCGTAGGCTTGAACGCTATTTAAATCAAAGCACTCACTAGTTCTGGGTTGTAAATTGATACTTTAATTCAGAAACACAAAAGTCCTTTATTTCCGTATTGTGAAGAATTGATGGCGATGCGCGTTGATCAATATTTGGCCGTCAACTAAACCGAGATGTGGAAATTACTCCACTATTTATTTCAATGCCAGTAAAAAAGCAAAAAAAAAAATGAAAAAAATACCAATTACAGTTTCCTTTAATTTAATTTTCCAATTTAATTTTCTGACTGTCCTTACTTTGAATTTTTGTATTTGTATTTGCACCTGTAGATGTTTGGTCGAGATAATTTCCAGTTAATTAATTATACGCATTTCTTTTGTTTGGGTTGAGGATTCAAGTAGTTCATGAATAAAGGAAAAGTTTTTCTGATGATGAGTGGAAGTGGAAAAAGGAAGTCTTGGTTCCTCTTCTTTACTCTTGTGCATGGGAATAAATGGATTAGCTCAAGTTCAATGACAAAGTCATTATCAATTATCAGTTATTGGAACGAGTTGCGCTTTCCATTTGTTTCACTTGTAATCTAATGCAAATAATTAATCCATTTCCGCAAAGCAAAAATGATTGTGATTATTACTGGAATATTTATCATTATTTTTGTGTTGATTCAATGAGCAATTATTAATCCTTGGTCTTTTCTTGAGTGCCAATTGGAGAGGAACAAGGAAGTTAAGTAGCGTCACCAGGATTTTTCCCGCGTAGGCCAAATTACATTTTAAATGAAAAAAAACTCTCTCTTTTTCGTGAGTTTATAGAAATACGCCTGTTTGGTGCAAAATTTAAAAGAAGGCTGTGTACTTTTAAAAATCCTGCGTGGCCTACGCCTTGTTGCGCAACTGGGGAAGTATCGTTTGTTGTTGCGTTTAAAGTTGTGGTTTGATTTGGTTTTGATGTTGATGTGGAGGTAATTGATGGAAGGAGAAGTGGAAGTTGTGGAAGTGGAGGTAATTCAAGAGTGGCTGTCATGTAATCATGAAATGCATCGAGTTAATAGCTTCCTTCAACTGAATCGCCTTGACGCTCGGTGACATTTACAACCTGCGGAGGTTTATGCATGTGATTATCTACATGCTGATCGAGAGCGGCCACCTGCACCTTTTCTACATCAACTGTGCACTCCTAAGACATTCCATCGCATCCAAACATCAAACACATGGACACCGTTTATCTAGAAAACCTCCAACATTTTCCCTACATTTCCGACAATATTTTCCTAAAGTTTTACCCGTACATTCGTAAGCTTGGCATGCACGCAATTACTTTACTAATTAACCGAATCTTCTATTGAATCAAATATTTTCAGTGGAAATCGGTCGGTGGGGCATTTGAAATGTTTTGGAGCGAGAAATTCACCTTGAGACCATTAACCCCTGTCGTATTTTCTGGCCCGAAGCATATGTGGACCTACTTACGGAATTTATGTTCTCTTGGGATTCTTTGTTGGAATATTTTGCCATTGCAAATATACGCCTGTAGGAAATATACAAGTCTGAAGTCGTGCTTTGATTCTGTTGACAGTTTCACATCCCAACCTCTGCATACAATGTACTCTGCATGTCGTAGTTCAAGCCAAGCGTAATAAAAGAGCTTTAGGAATGACATAATCCTTGGAGCGCATGTGAAATTGTGAATGCTGAACCAATGCTACGCGTAACCCGAGCATTCTCTTCTCTACCACACACACACACTCCCACTGCTTCTGGTTACATGCACAACTCTTTATGTCACTCTTGAACTGCGATATGCAGCTCATGATTTTCATTGGACGAAGAGCAGTCGTAGAATTTATTTTCCTCCACACCTCAACCAAACTTGCTGCGCGAAAGCGTCAACTTTATCTCATCTAAAATGTCAATTCTAAAAAATACTGCGCCTTTTCCGCCTTTTAATAAAACTGCGTCGTTTTCGTGTTTTAAAAACTGCAGTGTTGGTGTAAATGTTTAAAAAATGTGACTTTTTTGTGGACAGGGTAAATGGCTGTGTATTTTTAAAAATCCTTTGTAGGCCTAGGCCTTGTTACGCTCCTGATTGTGAGAGCAAGTGCAGAAGGACGAGAAGGAGATGGAAAGCTTGAGCGTGGTGGTGTGGGGCCAAGGGAAACGAGTAAGGCTTGAGAATAATTTGGGAATTGGAGACGAGGAGACGGAGTTGAAATGAATCTCGACGTACATACACGCAAGCAACCCGATACACACACGAGACACAGAAGATGAAACATGAAACGGAATGCGAAACTTGTTTGCACAAATCCAGCTGAGAGCTTGTCCATGTGGATATTCGCGGTTGAATTCACCATTGACTTTATTGTTGTGGGTCGGCTGTCGGTTAGTGGGATTCTGTGTGGCTCCAATCCAAAGTATGTCTCAACATTGGGGCACGAGCACACACATAAGCCTATTACGAGCAACTTCCATCCCTTCCACCTTCCTTAGCTTTATCTTTCTTGGCTTCTCATTTTTTGCCAAAAGAACAAGACCTACACACACAGTGGATGATATGCTGAGGAAGGACTGAAATGCCAAATGTTTCCAAGTCCCCACGTGTCTAACCTACTGCCTGGCTAGTCCACTACAAAAGCCATCTGGGCTAAAGTCAACTTACATAAGACAACAATCAACAATTTCTCATTTGCGTCTTATTACTTGACTCCTATTTATTTCAGGCTATGCTTCACACACGAATCCATCAAATAATTACAACTATCCGCGAGTCGAATTCCGCGAGTGATTCGCCATGGAACAAAGTGCATTTCACGATCATTCCACCATCTGGGGGAGACTCGCCCTTTACTCCAGGAGGTACGTCCACATTTTTCAGCTCACTCGCATTAATTTATTATTTCCAAAGTCAACAGACCGGAGCAAGGCACGAAATCAACTTCACCATTTTATATAAGCATTAAATAATTACCAATTTGGAATTTCTCACTATCAAGTTGGTTTTTTCCTTTTTCACTAAACACGAATTATCATCTATGCGTTTTCTTAAACAATTGTGCAGAAATGCATTTTGGATTAAAACTAAACTTAAGCAAAAACGGTTCCCTCAATATTTTCCTGTCAACTAAATTGAGCTATTTTTCTCAATAGTTGATATTCCAATAACCTACAATTCCAACTTGTTTTGCAATTTTTGTAAAAAGTTTTGTGCAAAAAGCAAATTATCTGCACTTTGATTGCTGCTAAAAGATGATCAAGGGAATGAATGAATGAATTTTTGGTGCTTGTGTTCCAGAATCGGGTGGCAATGGATTTTCTCTGGAGTGGCCGTGTGCTCTGTCTTAACTTTTTGGGCAGTAGGTCCGTCTCATAATTCCCTATTACAAGAACTAAGCAGTATCCTCACTTACCTTACACTTAGCCATGGATTCAAATGTGTCCCCATTTTATTCAATACTGTCCTTGTAGGCTATCAAAAGTAGCGCAAAACTAGGCGTAAAATGATTTTCAAAAATATGCTGCACCATTTAACATTTACACGAAAAAGACGCAGCTTTTTAAATTCACACGAAAAAGACGCTGTTTTTTATTTACACGAAAAAGGCGCCATTTTTAAATGTACACAAGAAAACATGCAGTAATTTTTAAATACACTATAAAGACGATTTTTTAAAAATCTATACCAAAACGACGCAGTTTTCAAAATTTACGAAAAACGGCGCAGTTTTTTTAAATTCACACAAAAACGATGCGGTTTTTTAATGCTACCCGAAAACGACGCCGTTGTTTAAAATTTGCACAAAAAAGACACGGTTTTTTAAGTTTGCACGGAAAGGCGGAATTTGTTGGAATTTTTAGCTAAGATGCAGTTTTTTTAGAAACTTTACATTGGACTTAACGTTTTTTGCGGGGTTAAAGATATGCTGCGGGCGCTACTGGCTATGAAGGTAGCTGGACTGTTGCTTTTGCGCAAGCGCTTTATTCGGGCTGTGGGTGGAGAATGGGGACAACAGTTCACGTACCTTGGTTAGCTGTCACTAATTATATTTTCCACAATTAAAATGTTAAGCTTATATGGAATGGTTAATTGGAAAACTGATTGCAGTGGGAGGGAGACCAGCCTCTGAAGTTGCATTGTCCAAAGGAAATTGGAGTGGAGCACGTGGAGGATCTGCATTATCCCTGTCAGCTGGTGCTGGTGTTGCGGGGGAAAACGTTGGCGGGTCGTTTTCAAATGGCATCTATTCGTTCCGCGGATCGCCAAGTGCGGACACGGTTTTCCAGGGTTTCCCGCCAGACCTAAATGGCGCTGAGATCGAACACGTGATCCTCCGACAAGTGCACATTGATGGCCTCATCCTGACCCGAAGCCTTGAACCCTTGAAGAATTTGAAGTCAATCGACATCGAGGCGCTTGGAATTGTGGGGAGCAGCGGCGAAAGCTTCACTGGAGTTGCGGCGGGAACAGACAAATTCCTCCGAGTCCACCTTCCCCTCCTCAGCGAATTCAAATTCAACTACTTGGCGTCGGTGAACGCGGATGTGTTCAAGTATCCTGAGATCCTCCACAAACTGCTCTTCTTCGACAAGATCCCCTCCCAGAATTGGGAATTTGAGCGGGATGTGCTGAATGTGGGCGTGAAGATTTATGTGATGATTGACGGAACGGTGTTGCTCGACATCAACAGAGCCCGAGGAGTGATTAACCTCAACGTTCATTTCTGCCAAGGCATTCTCAAGAATTCCCAAGGGCCTTATAGCAACCTCACTTTGTCCTGGTGTCCCTTCACCTTCGGCTCCTCCTTCGTCCATCCTGCAGTCAAATACCTGAATTTAAACAACGCGCTTCTGTCTCCCCCGGAATTCTCCCGGCTCCTCGCTTCCCTCCACAGCCTCGAACAACTTCATGCTTTCCAGCCCTTATTATCCAGTGATGACCAAGTGGCTCCGTTCTACGTCACTCCGGAGGATCCATTCTTCCAAATCCCCATCAACCTCAACGACCTTTCTCACAACACAAGGGTCCTGTCGCTCAGTCGACTCGCCCTTGTAGTCAATGAAGATGAGAAGGAAACCAAGAGCAACTCGGATCCTGGCTTCGTCTCCTCTATCCAAGACTTGAGTCTCGAAGAGAGCAACGTAACCGCAGCTGTGCTCGACAATTTCCCCTCCATTTTCCCCAACCTAGTCACCGTCAGACTTTTCGGGCTGAAAGAGTTGGCTGGCGTGGAACAAGGCACTCCGGCTAAACTACTTTACCAAGTTTTACAAACTCCCGCCGTGAAAATTGTCGTGACGGAGTATTCAAGGATATCTGGATCCGGTTCTGAGGCAACCAACTATTCCGTTTTGGTTGAACAATTCCTAACCGGCCACAATCTGGATGCGGATCAAGAGAGTTTTTTGATCCTGAGGAATAACACGCCAGACAGTAGCTACAGGTTCCATCTTTTGAATTCTACCGCTCCTCAGTCCGATGGACGCAGTGTGTATGGAATGGACGGAACGATGGTGCGTAGTTTGACGGATGTGGAAAAGCATTACAAGCGATTCGAGTCCATGGGCTTTAAGGACATTGACACTTTCGAGGATTACCTCATCAACGATAGCATCGGTGCGAACCACAACGGCGCTCCTGGACAACTTCGCTCTAACTCTAGTCTTTACTCCATTCCCCTTCTTTATTTCTACTTTAGGCACCTTTTCCATTTCTAACAACTAAATATCCTTATTTGTCTCCCGTGTTTTTCAGTCCCTTCCAGTCTACGCTCACTCTTATTACGTTCACAAGTTCAAAATAAATCATACCTACAAATTAGTGGGAAATGTCAACAGCCAATCCCATGTGGATGATGCTAATGTTAAAAAACTGAAACTGCTCAGCAAGCCCAAAACCAGAACCTGCTTCCATTTCCAATAGACGTCATCTTTAGAATGCGCAACACGAAAACCTGTTTTATTCGTGTTGATAAAACGAAGCAGTTACCAATTCCCAGTGTTTATGTAATGGTGCTTAATTATTGCTGAATTTAAGATAACCCTAGAATATCCGCTGACCACAGAGTTTTACAAGTGCCAAAAATGATAGAAACCTAAATATACCGTGTTCATTATTTTTTACAATTATTTACACCTCCCTAAATTAATAAATTCAAATTCGGATTCACACGCAGCTCACAGTACCAACTTGACATCTACACTTTAGTACGTATTATTCATCCGTGCGATTTTATTTGACGAACAATCATTGCATATAACAAAACCAATTTTCTTATCCAACTAATTACACCAACCTAAGCCTACAGCTACGTGGGAACGTGACCAGCATTTATATATCATTTCCATTATTAACGAGAACCGCGTCACATCATAAGTACCTACGCATATGAATCATCAGCGCGAATGAGCAATACCGAATTTGTAGTCAAAGCCGGCGTAGAAAAAAAATTAAAACTCAACAAAGCCACATGTAATGATTTCAATTATTATACAATCAAGAGCCATAACTAGCAAACTTTAAAGAGCAACTAACGACAAGTCAAGTAAATGACAAAGAAACAACAATAATAAATTCTTAATCAAACAAACAAATGAGAAACACTTGTGAATAATTACACCTACGACATAATATGTAGAGTTAATATTTCAAACGCGTGTTACATGTAGAGTACAACAACAGTTTCTTCAAATGTGTCTTCATCCAATCATGATCCAATTATAGTAACAGAAATTAACGAATTTTTACAAGGTTAATTAATAATTACAAGAATAAGTTTAACAAAAATTGTCAATCACGAAACAATTTCGTAACCACTCAACATTCAGTAGGTCACACTGACACAGAATTAGTGTTAAGATACAAACCCAAACTGAATAAGCATTAGAACTTATGTACTATACCTCCAATAATAGTACAGTGTCTGATTACACTTGAATTTCTAATTATTATCACTTCACTCTTCATTATAACTGCATTTGGTTTCAGTTGCTCTTTTAATCAACAAAGTTACAACATCATAGAGTAGGAACTAAAATATAAATTAATGTTGCATAACAATACAACAAAATACAATCAATAATAACTGCCTATTAAATCCAATTGAAATGGTGGTTATCAAAAATGCTGAAACTACGATTCATTTGTTTCCTATTCAACCTCAATCGAGCTTCAGTGCTACCCATTTTTACTTTGAATAAATCCTTCGTTTCTAGGTTTATAATAATTATCTATTAGTTCTATTATTTCTATTACACGCAGGGGCGTAGTTGAGATTTAATTTTGGCGGGTGCTGAGCAATTTCAAAACCTTTTTTTCCAATTCTCTTCCCACTATTTCTGTTGTGAAACAGTAGCGTCCGCAGGAATTTTTGTTCGTGTAGGCCTTCTGATAGAAATGCATATCGTCGTTGAAGGTGCAAAAGTAAACATCCTCTCAGAAATCCCATAACGTTACGAAAAAGATGTTAAGTTTTGCAC
>JAAXYX010000877.1:0-29235 GCA_036851915.1 Ptenothrix huangshanensis
TTCTTACCTTTATATGTACCTCCTTAATTATTTTTGTGATAACGTAATCAATTCTTTAAATTTTCTGCTAAGCACTTTTGTTCTGACTTGAAAAGTGTTAAATAATTTTATACAAACTTTGAAATCCAAGTAAAACATACAACATACCTTCAACACAGCTTCTACATGCAGTTTCTAGTTCTTAAATGGTAACCCTAACTTCGGTAAGAAATTCATCATTGAAACTCAATGGAAATTGAAGGTTTTGGGAGGTAAATAAAGCTAAACTCAAGTCAAACAGTTCAAATACCACTACAATACAGAGTTCGATTTACGTCACGCTAAATGGAGAACGTTGTTGAAAAATAGAGTGCGCATAATAATTTGTTAGGGCACGAAAATTCAAGTTTTTACGTAAGGGGGAGGAGCTTCCGTAAAAAGGGGTTTTTACCTACGGATGTTTGCGTTTTACTTAAAGTGTGCAATTTGTCTAATAATGTTGTAGGAATATATTTATACGAACTCATTGTCATCGAGATCGAGATGGGCATTGTGGAGTGGAGAGCTACTGTGATGAATGTAACGTTTGTTCTTTATGCAGCGTGTCAATAGTACATTGTAGCTATAGAGCGGAAATGAGAGAGTTCTCAACAAGCTTGCTTTAACTGCATTGGGGAAGGACATGGCAAAGGACGTTATGGTTTTGGTCTTCATATGATATTCTCACACGAGTTCAGGTAGGATCTGTTCAGGGAAATTAAAATTTATTATTGAACTATCACACACAACTCTTTCTTTTTCAAACTGAAATCTGATGACTAAACCAAGAAAAAAACGACATTGCATTGCCCTCACCAGTGCAAGACTACGCGTGCAAATAAACACATCAGCGATTTTCAAACTGTTAATATTGATTTAGGTCCTACTACGTAATTTATGTCTGAGCACAAATGTAATTACGTTGAGCAACAGCATGTTTGAAATAATCTGGCAATCGAGTTCAAATCTGAATGGTGTAGGGATATGGATAATATTCCAAGTTGTAGTAGGGATTGCATTTATTCATATTATTATCATTCAAGAGCTATCAACTATACTTATATAGTATAATTTTGTACACAGATACCTAGGTATTCATCGAAAGTGGTGTTGCAAGGGAAATATAAATGTTAAATAGCTACAAATTAAAAAATCTGTGGTGGTGGATAAATTGGAAAAATGCTAATGCGGTTAATTTTTTTATACAAAAAAAGGAAGTTTGAGCAAAAGCAAGAATATTCTTTCCTTAAAATGGAAACGGAGGACTTCCTCCCATTTTTACTCAATCCAATCATACTTTCGACTAGGCTCAGTTTAATTTAGAGATGCAGTTGTAATTATTGATATTTTCAACGCAACGTAGAAAACAATCAGGCAGTCGATCTCGATCTCTGTTTCTGTAGCGTGTCTACTTCTTCACTGCACTACAGAATCTAACAAACTCAGAATTATTAGACGCAATGGAAAAAGCAAAAGCAAAGATTCCTTCCAAATACAAACCAAAACGAAAGCTAGTATTATTTAAGTACAATGTAGTAGTGGGAAGGACATTGTATACACACTGCAAATACATAATATTAAAAGGGTATCGTATATCGTATCATGTAAATCCGCTGGGTGCATGGCTGGATTTCGTAAACCATTCCATTCCTGTGGGATAAGAAACAATCTTTACGGTGAAGTTGAAATGCGGGGCATTGAACTTCCACGTTCATTCATTCATTCTGCCAACTAGAGGTTACATACGTCTATAACTTTGTGTATGTGCTATAGTTCTATGTACTTGTGCATTTGAGAGTGACGGTATACCTATCTCCTTTCGCTACAGCGCGTCCAACTCTAAGTCCAATTCCATTCCAACGTAGAACGTGAACGTATAACTTCGCTTTCCGCGTATGCTTATCACAACTCTGACTGTACTGTGCACTGTGCACACACTTACACTTACAGCTTACAGTTGCGAAGTGGATAAAATGAACATTATATATCCATACCTTTACAATGTACACACACAGCATAACATTCAACATAAGAACAAGCTGTGGGCTTTATTATCAGCATTTGCTCGGTGACTGCTTGCGCTTTTAAAGTGTGTATGCGTAAAGTGCGTAGAGATGGTTGGCCTACAGATTATGTACTTACCTGGAAATACAAACGTAAGCTTTGTACATTTGAAGCATACGATGTTACATATTATTTCTTTTTGTATTTTTATGGCATGCGAGACGGTGTCATGCTGTGACTTTGTGCATTAACATAAGTAGGTAGCTAGCAAAGTTGCAAATCACCAGAATTTAAATCTGCAGTAGAACATACGTATGTACACCATACGAAACAAATTATGACCGGTCTGGCACGTAATAGGATCAGAACAAAACACATTTCTTTTGCTATTTCTAGTCATAGATTAAACAATAAGACTTGCTATAATACAACAATTCGAAAGTTCATCACCTCCTCTCTTTTATTACCACGATCGTACGGCTGTACATTAATCCAATTTTTTGTTCGTATTTTATTAAGTTTTCTGAAACCAAGGATTTTACATCGTTTTTTTGTTCTTGTTGGCTTAATTCGTAGCCTGATTATTAACTAAGAAATATCGCCAATTTAAGTAAAATATATTGGATGCTAAGTTGAGGGCATGATCAAATCTGTCATCCTCATTCTAACTACGATTTAATTTATGACTGCTCATGGTCTACATTTCATAATTAATTGTTCATATAAGATGGCAAACACGAAAATTATGTTGGCAAGTTCATAATTATGCTAAATATGTGTATGTGTCTAATTGATACTGCATACATATATGTCGGGAGCACAGTAGAAGACAGTCTAGACAATGTGCTTCATTAATTTTAATGGTTCGTATTCCGTAATACAGCTGAATGGTGGGATATGTAATGTCAAGCCGAACGTATTCATGATTTCAAAATGACTGCTCCACCTGTCTACAAACAAATTTCGGTAGTAAACTCCGTCCTGTAAAGCAACTCCCAGAGAGATTGTAGTAAGATGGGTGTTAAAAATAGCTATCTTGTTCTTCGTTATGTTCTATGCTTAATTAGAATTAAAATAGGTACCTACCAATTAAATATTTGTACAAACTATTTCAGTAGGAATTCTAAGCATAACCTACCTCATCAGTTTGAAAGTTTGGCTTAAGTTTTGGCAGCGTCAATATTTTGATGCAACGGTCAGGTGCTGCAGACCCTCCATCCATCATTTGCCTACTCTTATACATTTTTGTCGACGGGTTGCTTTCGAGGTCTGAATTATTGAAAATCGGAAGTAATCTTTTGGTAAGCTAATGAGACAGAACAACTGTATGCGGACCACAAAACTAATATTGAACTTTATTGAGTATAAGTATAAATTTACACCAATTCTTGTTAGCACTTGCGTTTTCCTACTTCCTTTGTGTGGTTATTTCTTGAACGCATTTCCGTACCAAGTGTAATTTATATACATGTGATATCTAACCTGTCTAATCTGAGTGAAGAAACATTTGGTTGGAGATTGTTATCGGTGTCAGATTGCTCACGGCACTAAAAAATATAAAATGATAGCAGGTAGATTGACATCACCTTCATTGAAACGTAAAAGCCACCGTCCTGCAGTTAACAGACACGGAGGTAATATTTGCACAAATAAAGTCATAATTATGGTGCGGTGTTCTGTGAAATCATAGTGAACGATTTTGCAAATTTTATATAACGCATTGTAATTTGTTTGGAGTTCAACTTCTGTTTCCAGAAAAGCGAATACTTTTAAGTTGGTTTGTCCCTTTATTAGTGAGCTTTTATTCGGTTCTGTCAAACTGTGTATCGTATAATGCGTCCATACTTGTGGAAAGTATTTTACAAGGCCGAGTAGGCCACTGTTTATATAAGTTCATATAAAACATTTATAGACCTAGGATAACCACATCCTTTACTCACGTGATGATTTCCACGCAATTCCTTTCCTGAGTTAGCTAGGTTGTTCAGCTAATCGGACTCTACGTTTGCGTACTTATTATTCTGCCTGCTAGCACGACTTGCCATTTCACACTGGCTGTCACACTGTCATTGCTCTTTGAAGTAAATACCCACATGTGATTAAATAATAGTATTGTGCAGTTTCGTATTCAGATATAGGGTTTGAGCATCAAACGAAACTTTTCACGCTTGTAAAGATAGAGACAAACAACTATTTGAAATAAATTGACTTCATTTAATCATCAAACTCTGTCCGGACATTAAGTAACGGAGACCAGCTGTTACTACCAAATACCAAATTTACAAGATGTACTACTTTTAGCAGTTAATATCAAAATTGAATAGTGATTTGGTGAGGACAAGAAAACCTAGAAAATACTGAATGACTATCTCACCCGTTCAATTAGTAAATTGATGAAATAACACACGATATGTACATGAATATATGTAAATAGGAAAATGTTATAACGTTTTCATGTTTATTTTACCCATGGTCACTGGTTGACTTTCGAACGAGAAACAGCAGACTGACTGAAAGTGAAATGAACCCGGGAGTGCACTGCAGTTTACCGGATGGAGATCACGCTCGGGAGCATTCACACCGCTTTTTGGTCAATACTCAAAGCTTTACGCTCTATAGGATGAATGTAATCATACACAAGCTTTGAGCCTGTATCCATGTGCAAACATACACTTGCATTTATAGGCCATATCTGACATACCTAGCAAGGCATATAAATACCCGATTGACGAACAGAAAAATTCTTCATTCAGCATAGACACACGCAACAAGCCTGTGCAAATCGAAATATCTGCTTCTTACCAGAGAAGTGAAGGCTGCTTGCAGTACATTTTCGTTAAACATTCGGATCCAATAGGTACCTGGTGTTACACCTTTTACACCTTCAAACGGCTGTACCTAATTTACATAGTTATCTTCTCGTTGCGAGCTGCAAATTATTTCAACAGCCGATGAGGCCAAAAATTGCTTTCTAATATTATTATGTGGTCTGCTTGTAGTTCCAACGATATTAATTGTCTAAGGCACAAGTCCCATTTGCAAAAATTAGCAAGCACCATCCAAACTTTGTTTACTGCTTTCCCCTTCTGTCATATGCACACGGACCATTTACGTTGACACATCTTGTTAACTTCAAGGACAGGATGGCCCAGAGATTCATAATTGAAGCTCCTCTACTCAGGACAGGATGCTAACAACGCAAGTTTCTTAGTATTGAATTCAATTATTTAGTTATAATGCAGTTTCTAGGAAGAGAAGAGACGTTAACTATTTCAAAGTTTTGAAACGAAATTGACAGAACACCTAAATTCTAGCACAGGACGAAAATAACTGGACTAAACGGATTTAAAGAAAGGACTTTCAAGGGGACATTTTTGACGTATTTCAAGGCAATTCAGATACTGCTCTACGTAAAACATTGACAGTAATAATTATTGATAGCAGAAATTTTCCAGGTTGCAATTCCGTCGTTATAAACATTTCAACACCCCTTTCTAATTTTTGCATTACTTTGCGTACAACTAAAAGAAATCGGACTAAAATAATATGTGCTTTCCTATAGTACATAAAACGTAGAAATTAATCATATGAAAACAATAGCCTTAATTTAAAAATGCAGTGGCTAATACTGTAAATGAACTATTTCGATATCTACTGCGAGTTTAAATTAAAAACGACGAAACAGATCTGATTCTAATAACTCCCCGGCATGATAATATATGTAAACGAGTAGCATGGCATAGATATCAATAACATATTAACAACAAAATATTGCAGGTGCAAGAATTGCGTAATAAAGAATCCAAATAGAAATAATAGGACCAGTAGAATATTAAATTAATTGAGGTTGTTGTTCAGATAGATGTAATGATATAATTACATGGCTGAAGCGTTTGTAGTTTTAAACATAATGAATTGGTGGAATTTGGATGAATGACAAGTAGAAAAGCGAATTTGCAAGCTTGAAATCGTGGTGAGTAGTAGTAATTATAGATAGCATCTATATATAACAGTGAATTAGTATCGCATGAAGGGGAACCATTGGAAGTGGTGAGGTCAAACCTCACATACTCTGTGGTCTATGGGGCTGTGTAAATGGATGGATGGATTGTGATGGTTAGTTGAAGTAAGAATTGTAAATGTAAATGGTCGCATTTGTACAATGACTTTTAGCCGTCTGTCTGTGCATGCAATGACTGACTAGTGAGTTCAAGTGCAAAGACTCGTCTCGAATACGATACGGTAGACAATATATTCCAAGTAGATACTCTCATGCCCTAGCTTAGAGTTAGAGGTAGTTGCAGTTGTAGATGGAAGTTGGAACGCTGAACGCTTGTCTCCGACAAAACTTTGTGCGTAAGGCTTTGTTATGCTTCCAGTACAGTGAACCCTGGGAGAATGAACGAGCAAACCTTAACACTAACAACTCACACTTGCAACATATAGAACATTACAATCTTGCCTCTCCGTGGTTTCTAACGCTCAAGACACGCGGTCTGTATGCTATAGCAACAGTCACTTCTCCATAGGATCTACTCTTTTTGTGTCCGGAGCCTACAGAGTCTATCTTCAACTTGCTTGCTATGTTTCACCCAAAACAGAATTACAGACAGACGTCAGCGTCATATTTTCCTTTTCCTATCATTATACCTTCATATCCCGCTGTCCCGCTCCCGTGTAAACTTTTAATATTATGTCCATTTATCAGACTACAACCGTACCTACAAATTATTATCTTTCCAGTCGTTTCCAACACTCCTATTCAGACAGCTTCCACGTCTACTTTTACTATTTCTAATTCTGTTTATACTTCTGGTATATGGTCGTATGGTATATCCTTAGCCTTGCACTTTTGTCCTTACCTTCTACGCTTCAGGTTTCACAGGTCAATCTCTCCTTCGTGGATTATTACTGTAGCCTGTACATATCCTCTAGGAAGTACCTTCACTTTTACGTAGTTCATGGACAAATTATTTTCTAAAACCGCTCTGTTCAAAGGTCTGTGGAGTCCAGTTTAGTCTCACTTTCTTTTATTTGTCTTTCTGCCAGCGCATACAGATGCATGGGGAATGTTAAGTGTGTACCTACATGCATCGATTGTGTTGATCTTCTTCAATTTTTAATGAGAAACAATAATGCATGTATGTATTTTATAACATTAATTTCCTCAATAATGGTTGAGAAACAATAATAACCTGTAACTCGTTGTTGAAGGCGAAGGTGAAAAAGAAGTCATACGAAATTTTTACAAAACGAAAATTAAGCTTTCTGCTCTCTGCATTTTTTTGCATGTAGATAGCTTATTTTAAATGTAATCTAAAATACGTTTGGATTGTTTAGAACCTTCAAAGATCATATCGTCGTTTAAGAAGTAAAGTGGGACATATCCAGTTCTGAATAATGGAAAAGCGCCCACCTATGCCCCACTTTGCTTCTTAAATTACCATATGGACCTTTTGACGCGTTAAATTAATAAACCAGAGTTGAAAATATGAGCAGAAAAAAGCTTCCGCGGAAAAGCATGTTTAGTAGCTACCAATAATGGTACAAAAACAGAAATTCCACCTTCAACTAAGGATTTAAGTAAAGTCGATTTTAGTCTAGCCTTTTGAAGTAAATATTTTTTTGACATTTTAATACTCCTTTTAATAAAATTTCAGAAGAGAATGTATTTGCCACACTGATTTTTAACTTTTAAGACACATCATTAGAAAAGACGGGAAATAGGATCCAAAAAATACTAGTGGCAAAAAGTCAAAGCCTGGTAGAGAAAAGTAAGTGTAGAGAAGCTTGGCATGTATCTAATAACACTTTAGCATGAATAATACATACCTACCTATGTATGTATGTATCGAGACGGTACGAAGCTATAGTTGAAAGTACCAATCGTTCTAGTTGTAGTATTTATAGTGTTTTAATATACACACTCAGTAATTATGGTAAAGGATCAAAGTGTTCTCTACAGCGATTTCCTCTGCTGCCTCTGAGCTAGCCCTTTTCACATGGATATATGTAAGAGCTTAATTATATGTTCTCATGTTCGTACTAATGCTACAATTGGTTAATGCATCTTCTAATAATGCATAATTCTAATATAATTTTATAACGACAAGTAAAAATGTTTGCAGTAAAATGATAACACATTGAGCTTGAGATAATGAAAAAAGTATGATTTCAATTTACGTTAAGAATGTAATAATTCGAGAAGGTGTGTATTTAATATAAGCACGACAATATTTTTCGATAATATGTAACAACTAACAAAATTATCCGATAATGTGCAACAACTAACAATATTGTAATATGTCAACTGGGTAGCCTTATTGTCCCAGACGTGACCATGAAAGTTAGACTGACTTAGATTTGAGCCCTACTAACTATTGTGGAAGGAAATCCGCTAACAGAGGTAAAGGTCACCTTGATCAGTACGTCCCTAAGACGCGTTTATTAAATGTGTGTATTACTAACTATACTTTCGCACAAACTAAGTATGTAAGTAATACTGATTTATAAATAATTACTGTATTGACTTCGAAGAAAATTTTGAAACAAAACAACTTTGTGGGGTGCATTAATTACCTTTATGAAATCTATCATCATTTTAATTCAATTTCTTCTTTTTGTTAATTTATCGTCGTTTGTTTATTCTTACTACAGTTCATTACAAAAGATATTTTTCGAACACTGTTCTTTGGACTATTACTGATGAGCAAAAACTTAATAGTTTTTCTTTCCATTGCGCTGTTATGAAAGATTTGTCTAAGCAGCAGTTAAATAAAAGAGAATAAATGAAAGAAGGATAGTTGAAAGAAAGACTGCTAGCGGGTAGCCCATACAACACTTTTGTAGTGACAAACCTATCTTTTTATTAGAGCGCATATACCAAAAACGAGGAGAGGGTGTACGCACTTCGGGAAAATCGCATGACATGATTTCTGAAATCTCCCATACCTGTGATGTCTAGACCTAAATCAAATATATCGACTCGTAGAAAATTGATTACTCGAAAAAGATTGAGCCGTAATACATTTAGGTAAAGTTTCGATACTTTAAGTCAGCAAGTCATTAAATGTGTTGTGGTCCAAGTAAGTAGAAATTAAAGTTCAGTAGCACACATAATCCATTTCTCGGCGTTTTTCCGACCACGGTTTCTGTATAGGAGGAAGACATAAGTTATTTAAACAACAAGTAGTAAGCCAATTTCAGAGAATGGTGTCATTAAACTCAAACGCAATACACATAGCTTCGATCAAAGTCGGGAAAGCATTTCATTAATTTTCTTCCACGATCAACGATTACTTCCATCAAATTCGGTGAATTGCAAATGGTTGCTATAATGAAGTAAATTATGCAGTTAATTTGAGAGACGAAAAGGAGTTATAAGATATTTAAACGTGGTTTTATTCAAACCATTGTAACCAAATAAAAATGTAGACACCTACCTACTTTTTGAACACACGTAATAGTTATATTGTTTGGGCTACAATAATTCTGAGAGTAGCTCCTTGCACAGTAATTATATTAAATACCTGTGATGAGCTCTACACCCTGTGGCCCTGTTCTAACAGGGTTTTGGGGGAATACTTTTGCTTTAGTTTTGAATAATGCAAATAGGTACTATAGTAATTATTTCCCCCTTCAATACCTACTTGCTTAATATTTAATTGGGAACGTAGTTACTCAACGCACTTCAAATTTCGAGTTTAATTTTTTCAAATACCTTAATATATAGGTGGTCTAGGTTATGTACAATAGTCAAATGAATAAAATATTAGATTAGACTGGTCATGGTTGTGTCAGTCCATCCTTATGTATGCATGTGTTATGATACAAATGCCTCACAAATGGTCTGAAAGGTTGTATGTATAACCCGACAATTACAAGCACTGTACAGCAAGGGAACTTTTTTAAATTACTGAAGTTAAATAAGTAAGTATTAAACTTCGAAAACTGCAGTAGTAAGATGCTTGAAAAATTCCTGAACTAAAGAAGATGTATTTACCTGACAATCTATAAGGCAAAATGACTACAATTCTTCCTAAGATAAGCAGCAAGCGTGATAAATTGATGTACCTAATTACATTGTTGCACTAATTTCAAAGCCATGCTCTGATTTCAAATAGAATAACCAGCCGACAAAACAACTGCATGGTTTCATAAGATAGACTTGTCGGTTACATATGTTTCTGTTTGATCCGATACGTAAAATGATAGATATACCTATATATACATACAGAGCGACCGATTTTTAGGTTCCAATTTTATTGATTCAGTAGCCCAGTTCTTTATGTTATGCCTATAGAATATATGTCAAGCTTGTGAGGATACAAGCAGCATGCATGTATCTCGTATGGTCAGTTACTCTACTTTTGTCAGGTTTTAATTAACATTGTTGCATAATTTACTTACGGGAACGAAAAATATCCAACGAAACTGTGATAGTGACTTTGGGAAAAATATTTACCCAATGTCGAATTCATATATACCAACCCTTTTGAGCTAAATGCACGTTGTTGTAGTTGTAGGTAGACACCTACCTGTGTATCTATACTATTTAAATGTGCAATGTGGATACATTTTTTCATTCATATTCCGTAAAATTTGGTCACAAACTGACGACATAATATTCAATTTTGAATCTTGCCTGAAGAAGGTCTCTGCTTGAGTCCGAAAGCTTGCGAATATTTAAGTGAATAAAAAAGTGAACCACATAAACCGTTAAAAACATGAATTGACATAATTTGAGCTAAGATGTGTATATGCCAAATATTAATTGTTGGATCAAGAATGACCAAGAAGTCTAAAATTAAAATTGATAGATATTAAAATTGTACTGCGTAAGACTAACAAAGGCCATCGGCCGATAGTCAACTTGCAAAGAGAATTATGTGTGTAGTTATCTATAATCTGAAGTTTCCCCATATTGGTCACTATCGTTTCCCATTACCTTTATATTTCTACATTACTCTTCGAACTACAAATTTCAGTTGTGTTAGTCACATAAAGATCGATTAATCCCCTTTGTTTATTATCGTACACCGTAGCGTGTATATACAGATATAAACATGAAATTATCAGTCATTTGCCTCCTTTGTTTTCAAAATAAATCAATCCCGTTACACAAATGGAAACAAGATATCAATCGAATGCAAACCTGGTCATTCATCCAGATTGTGAAATCATCTGTAGCAAACATTTTTGATCTGGTTTTTTAAGGTGAATATTAGAGGGCATGAAATATTCTTGACCAACCCCGGCGTTAGAGTGGTTATTTAGTGTATTTATTATTTTACGTGTTTAAGTTATAGCATGGTTGCTCTATGAAGTTATTACTGGTATTAGTAATATGCTACCTTTTCTGGGTTTAGTATTTGGTATATACTTCTTAAATAAGTATCTCTAATTGTACACAAACAAAATTTTCATGTTCGTTAAAGCAAATATAAAATTCCATGGAATCGTTTTTTCATATTTACGATTATTAAATTGAATAATTTAATTAGCACCAAGTTGCACAGCCTTCGGCAATCCTTCCATTTACTTTCAGTAATTATTATTAATCAATAAATTAATAGTCACTTATTCTCATGCTCCTATATTCCAAAGTGAAATTATATGGAGTGAAGAAACAAACACGCTAGTGCAAAAATTGAACACAATCCTAAACGGAACTTATGTTACTGAGAGTTTCTAATCGGTCACTTATGCGATTACTACAATGTTTCTGAGGGTTGTCCACCTGTAAACAAAGTGCAAACGTTTATCACAATGTAGGCATTAGAAAATACGAAACAGTTTCCAGATTAAATTTCGTAATCTATGTACAATAAAAGGGTATTCCTATATTTATGTATGCACAATATTAAATTGGAATGATCTATGAAGAGATAAGATTATTTTCCTGTAAATCACTGGATTGCCAGCGCAACTGTAGATAGGTCGTACTCGCACGAATTGTGAATGCAACAATTTGTCAACTGGCAATCTCAAGGGATTCTAGTATCTTTGGAAAACCAGCCTGGATATTATTAAACTCATTTTAAGACTGAAGACACCCTTGGTCCTAGTGTAAAAATAGGTGTATTGCTATTCTGCTAAATAACATAAAATAATGATCCCATGTATAAAATATATTTACATAAGGGAGAAGTACAAGCTTGCAAATGGCCCTGTTTATGGTTGCCCATGTCGGATTTAAGGTGAATTCTGTTTGCCGGCATAAAGTATATGCTGATTAGGTCACCAACGCAAGTCCATAATGAAAATTGATATTTTAAAAGACTCACAACGGGCGTGTTAGTCAAGTCAGCGTATACACGTATTTTGTATCCGTAACAATTCAGCAAGTTGTCTGGTTCACACGGGAGAATGGGAATTTATTTGGTTTTTGTTGAGTATGACGACTCATGGGTAGCATTCAGCAAGTTGCATACAGAAAAGAGTTATTGACTATGAAGGTTACCTCCACCTCCACCCAAGGGTTTGTATGAGACGAAGCAGTTGGCACTCAAGTCTGGTTGGTAGGTCAGACTAACTATAATATGCTTTCGTCAACGAATTTATATAAATGAAAAAATTGTAGGTCAGCAACTTTTGCCATTTAGTTGAAGGAGGAAGCTTTTCCCTTCTGCCGTCTCGACTTCTGCCCAAATAAGCGTCAGGGTCTTGACTATATACCACGCAGCCCAGCTCACGGTTTTTGCACGAATGGCCGGAAAAAGTGAGTTAGTGTATGAAAACCACATTCTGTTATATTTTCACATGAGGCGACGGTTATATGGAAGTACGTAGTCACTGCGATTAGAACTTTGATGCAGCAGTCAATCTTCCACCGTCCCATTAAAAATCAAATCTGCATGTAGATTCGTCATTGCAGTTGCCATATTCGATTTGCACTTTTTTCCTTGCCTATTTTATCAGAAAGTACATGCTCAAATATTTGAGTCAACCTCATAGCATTACATCCGATTGCTTCTCTGTACATCATCGGCCTTCCTTCAAGTACGGTTATTTCATGGATTACTGTTACATTTGTCATTTTTGTCAGCAATATTAAATGTGATATTTATTTGACCTAGTATTTATTAACTTGTAAGTTGGCGTCGTTTGTCGAACGCGGTGGTCCTACCAATCCATGAGTATGGTTGCGGCGTGATCGATTGACTTGACACAGCCCTTGACCCTTATTGCGTGGAGAAAATAATGAGGGATCTGAAATAGTGGTTAAAAAATAGTCGCTTGTATGCACATCCACACTAATCACATTTATTTGTGTAAATTAAAGGACTGAAAAATGTTATACATTCTATACACATGGAAAAAAACTAATTGATTCAATAAATATGACAAAAAAGGAAGCAATTTTTTGCTGTTCCCACAAAGATATCTCGTGTTCACCCAGTAGCAGGAGGTACATCCAGTTGCATATCAGAACTGCACTCCTCACATGAAGTGCTCATGAAAATGTATACAACAAGTAAATAATTAAACATACAGTATTCAGAATTCCATTGAAGGCTACGGGCATGAAATAAGGACAGGGCCAAAAATTGAATACACACATTACGTAGACTACTGATAGCTTTGATAATGAATGAGCTCATTAATGCGTGCGTAACGAATTTTGTATGAATCTTTTAAGATGTTGGTTAGCATTGAAATATTCCTAACCGTCTGTGTGCGTATGATGTTACGTATACTGTAGATTGTGGGTGCATTAATTGGAGCATCAGATTCAATTTCAAGATGAATCTTACGCGCCAAGTAGCGTTTTACTCTTACTCTCCAATTAGTTGTAATTTTGCAAAGCATTATCGTTGTATAATATTATGCATGATGTCATTGGAAATTTCAGTTTCAATGCATCAACTTGTGACTATCATCAGATGATACATCCTGCACTTGCAGTAGCAAATGAATAGAACTATTTTATACAAGGCTGTTAGAAATGGGATTTAAAAAACATCTGCTAAAAACATTTACATGCAGAAGAACGATCCTTGTATGTAAGCGTGAAGCGTGTAAGAGACGTTCTCACCGATGAATTTGTAGCGTTCCAATTTAGATGGAGTTGGAGGTGGAAGAGCAACTGGTGGCTCGATGCATTCTGTTTGTCATCACTAGTTATTCTGCGATGTGATGTGGTCATGTGGTAGCAGTGTTTTTCTTTAACAGCTCTGTTCAGAACTGTTTGTGCGTATAGGTACCTCTCTTCTCTGTCTGTCTGTCTGGTTCTTGTAATGGTCTTGAGTGCGTGCAAAAACCAACGTTCATACGTACTTACAGACATCATGCATGTAGGTACATAGACTTGAGAGACAATAGTTGCAAAACATAAATCACATTGTACGACGAGATTCTGAGTTTGCCTTATATACATTATCTTTTACACAGACTTCAGACTACCTTTACTCTTCTGATCACTTGCTAGTATGGTTAGCATTGGCGGCCTAGTTTTTATGGCATATCTTTCCTCAAACTGAGATAAAGTTTAATGTTGAATCCGTGTATTATCACCGGATAATCATGAGCAGTGAGAAGATCCAAGCATTTTGCATACCAAAGTATGCACGTTGATCTGGCAAATATCTACATGTGTGTAGTTCTGGTTCTGATTCATTTACACGAGGCTATGTATACATTTAAACGGATGACGATGAAATTATGAAACTTGTGGGTAACTAACTTGCACCTACATACAACTTTTTATAGCACAGTATATAGTTGTTTTTCCCAAAGAACTCTGGTTTATTGTTTTTTTAAATGGGTAAAATGCCAGCGCATTTCATGGCTTGTAAATCTTGTTTGATGATGCTTGTACAGCTCCTTGTGATTGCTTGATCCTAAACTTACGCTTTGTAGCAGAATTCGAAGTTTTGATTATCTCAAAAAAGAATTAAAAATTTGGCTGAAGAGCCAATGTGGGTCATTATTCGTGGCTTCGTTTTATTAACCGCAAGAGTTTTGTTCTTTTCCATGACACATTCAAGTATTACTACGAATTCGCATGAAGGTATTAATACGACCACCAGTCAAATGTGTATACATCGTACATAAATTAAGTTGGTTGCTAAATACAGAACCAAAATAGTAAGCAAGTTATGCAATTTTTTGTCTTTATGATGTGCAGCCGAAACCGCTAGCGGGAGGCTGTATACATTTAGGTTTATTCCGTGGATGTTGATGCTCACATTTTCAAATACTAAAAGGCAGTATGAGTATGGGTTTTGTCGTAAGTGTAGGATCCAAAACATTACCGTTGAGTAGCGGAGTCGCAATGAAAGGACGGGGGTCGATCCTCCTTCGGTGAAATGGCAGAGGCTGATAATCCGTCAAGGGAAAATAACCTCTTCGTTGATTGCTGTGCTGAATCACAATTTTCCGGCATTTCGAATTCCGCCCCATATCATTTTGTCGAGAAGTCAAAAGCTGTGTCTAATAGGAATGCAATTAAAAAAATTGATGCCTGGAGCTGTAAAATTCTAAATCATTTTAAAATCATCGCAAGCAAAACATTTACGGGTGGATTTATTTGAATATTTCAGATCGGAGATGCACTTTTAGTGCTGAGCTAAAGACGTCCTGGTATTTGAGATCATAATCAAATTACTGAGCCTCTCTCTCAAATCTGATTGCAACGGAGACAAAACATCTATCGTTGTAGCATTGGATAACAACCACTGAAGGTTAGCAATAATTAATTGTTTTTTTCCACATAATGTACATCGGTATGCACAACATTACTTCCACAAGCATAATCATGTTCATATAAGTCACAAACTCTACGTTCGTTAAAATATAAATTGGGTGAGGAGTTTGAATGTACACGTACGTAAGTACTCGGATCCTTTAACTGATTTTGTGCATAACATAGCATCGTCTGAATGTTGGCCAATTTTCGTATTTTTGAAGCCATTATTGAAAGAGCTTTCTACTTTACTTCGCATCCAAACCAGACTCGAAATCAAGTCTTTAGCAATGCTCGCGTCGCATGATTATTTTCTTCTGTTAATCTCTAAAAAAATTGTTGCAGAAATGAAACACTTAAAATGCATAGGCAAGAAGGAAATTGCCAAATCTTAATTCATGCTATGTTCACCACTATTCCTGTTATTGCAAACATATTTTATTCTAGAACTATTTTTACTCTGATGAAGCCAAATAAAAATAGAGCCACCACAACCACAAGGGATGAATGCGAAAAGAATGTTATTGAATTACGGTTTGACTCACTCACGTTCACCAACTAATTCGCATGTTCTTTAACTTGAAGAGGCTTGTCAGCGTGAACAAAAATTCTAGGCTTCAAGCACATCGTAGCATTGAACGTGGTACAAGTTGAGCTGTGAAACGGCGTGTTTATGGACTCCTTGACTACATGAATACATTGCATCATCAACAATCACCTCGTTGTGTGTACGCATTTTTGGGCTGAAGGTTAAAGTGAGTTCCAATTCAGTTGGTAGTGAAGGCAGAAAGTTAAACAATGAAAATACTCCCGATGATAAGCGTAGTCACATGAGAACCTTTAAGTTGAGCTAGGTAGAATATCCAAATTTCCTTTGAAGGGTATTCCTTCATATGGGAGAATGTGATATTACTTATACGTTCATGATAGGTATGTAATAATATCATCGTCGGTATGCTTTAGCCATGATAACCAGTAACGCAGTACTTTGAATGTCAACTGTTCTCGCGTTCTTGGACTCTGGCTAACAATACTTGGGCTTCCCATACCACACCAGTTTATTCTTTTACCAAGCTACAGCAAAAGCGCCATATCTAACTCAATTCCTATCGCTAAAATATTTTAATGTCATGCTATGCTATTCAAAAATGTATCCTAAAATGCATAAAATCGTCCCATAAGACGGAATAAGTTACCTTTGCAATTGTATATTTAGAACCTGTTTGAGACTTTACGAGTAACTTTACCTACGAAGAATTATGCGATCCATGTTCCTCTGTCTCTGGCTACAAATGATGCTTCTAATCAGAACTGGACTGGTTGATCGAGGCATATCATCAATGCGGGTACCAATAATGACTGTGCAGGCAGTGCTGGTTGCTAATGCAATAAAGGTTGTCAGGCGTAGGTGGTAGTGACATTGTAATTAAAGGCCGTTGTCAGTGACAGCAAATGATAAAAAGTTGTCGTTGTACCTTGCGTAGTGTATGTAAGAACGGTAATTGTAACTATATGAACTATATATTAATAACCTCGGCAATTAAAATCTCTTGTGAATACCATCGTAACATTCATAGTTGGAGCGAGCGTAAGCTCAGGGAGAGTCTACGATCAAGGGTCTTGCATACAAAGCATTGCGAATTAAAGGATAGGTTTTTCGAACGCGAGTAGGTAATCAATAGCTGTAAAATACAATATTGGCATCATGTTCAGAATAGAGTACCTATGAGCACGAGATTGAAGTATGAACGCAGCGAAATCATAACACAATTAGTTTGGTACGAATAATTGTCAAATATTTCCATACCCTTGACTTGAGGGCGTCCTGTCCCTTTTTAAGAGAATCGAATAGGTGGACACGGACATCCAATATGAGTACGATTGCATTACACACCACACCATATCACCATTGTGAGGAGACGATACACATTTGCCATTATTATATTATATCAATCTTGAAATCACTTGTTGATCAGTACGAGAGAGTAACCTTTAAATATTGACTTGAAGGTCTGTGTGCCAAGGAGGTCAAGCAACTTCTCGTTTATACTTCATTTGTTTATCCTTTGCCCCTATGAGAAACACCTACCACTACCGCCATACATTAACATTATAGCAGCGCGAACTTCACTCGTTGTCTTTTTCACAGAGACGGTAAGCATTGAATGTACATGTCTGTAAAAAGTGTGTGAGGAAAGCATTCAATCTCAAACTATTCTAACTTAATTGTATTTGTACGCTAGTTAACATGCTTTGCACTTAATGCCATCGTACAGTAGGCAGTAAACTTCTCGTCGTCCTCGCTTATGCATCTAATAATAATTATTATTATACACTTGATCCTGAGCAATATTCCCCAGACAATAACGACCACCATGAAATTAATTCTACTGAAATGAGTAGCACACCTGTATTAATTCTAAATGTCAAATAAATTCTACAAGGCTAGGAAAACATAAAAATCGGTAGTACATACATGTGCAATAAAATAATACTAAAGGATTAGTTATTAGTGGCAGCGTCACTAAATTGGGGCTTCATGTGATAAGTATAACTTCCAATAATAACCAGATGCCTCACTCTATTGTGTCAAATGTGTAAAGATTTTTGATTAAACCAGAAAATTTGATTGCCATTAAAATTAGTAAGCTTGCTGTTGGGGATGTTATGTATAGATAGACATCGGTTGTCCTTTCGTTTTCCATTTTCATACTTGTTCTCTTATCGTCGTATTCTGGAACCAATAATCTCGTACTTTAGTAATGTGTTTTTGATAACTTGACATTTTTCTCATTCTTTCGCCAATTCTGGTGACTGATGTTGAAGTCTCGCTCTCTCTTTCAAATAAATTGCATGTTATAAATATGGCTCGTGCAATATCCTAGATGTTACTGGTTCAGATTTTTAATGCATTTATGGATGCTTCATGATTGTCTCAATCTAAAATACTGTCAGAAGAAGGCTAATTCATGTCGATGTAGTGATTTTCTCTTTGTAAAACGTGAGTAGTCGTTGCCCGTGATTCCTTAATCTGGTATTCTTTATTGGGGCTGCTTTCAATTGATTTATTGTCGGAAATTGTAATGTTATGATTATCAGGCTACAATGCAAGTGTAAATCTAAAGCCCAGTTTTGTGATGCGTTGAGCTGGTACAGTGTACATAGTTGTAACTAGAGCAACGTTGCTTCAGTTCGTATGTGCGTGTATTTCTGTCCATTACATTAAACTTTCGAGCAAATAACAAAGCTCATACCTATATAACCTTGCCCCTTCCCTTGGTGCTCCAAAGAGTAGTTCCTTTGCCTCTGTATCTAAATATCGAAAGTTATAACCTCATTTCGTGTTATTTTCATCCAAAGCCAAAGTCCCAATCTATCCGGCTCTTTCACAAAACAAAGTTATTGGTCATTGACTAGTTTGAATGTCATGAACAAATGTACACACACCACATCAAAGGACTTTGCTTTGTTTCATTGCATTATTATCTATTTTTGCATTATTCGTCATACATAAATTTCATTGATGTTTGTATTCCACAAATTATCTACCACAGAACTACGTAGATTCGAAGATGAACAACAACAAGTTTGTTTAGAGCATACAACTACATTGATGGGAGACAAGTGTTAGTCATACTATAATCATGATCATGATCATGAACGAAAAAATACACGAAAAAACGTTCCAAAGGACAACCAACCTTGTAGAGCTTACGACAAGCTAGAAGTTGTTTACCGATGTAACTTTGTTTTTTTATGAAAAAATTAATTGTTGTATACTAAGCTCAAGCTCAATAGCAAAAGAAAAAATGGAGTAAAGGACAACTGGAATTACGAAAATATAGCAAGTATACGATAGAAAATAAAACAATTAAATCAAACCACAGTACGTAGGCAGATAGTTTTGGGAAGCGTATATGTTTGATAATAATTACCTTATTATAAATTGAAATGCTGCGAATTCTGAAATTATTACGTATTACGTACACTCTAATCGTAATAATGAAGAAAACCTTGAAGCGTTGGGGGCGAGTTGAGTTACCTGACTCCAACTGACCTTTGTTTTTATATTTATCCCAGGCAACACTGATGGCATAAATATTTTTGTTATTGTATTCACCAAGCTTTTTCACTGAAGCAATAACTACCCTGCATTTTAGCAATAATTAGTATTTTAGCGGTATTCATTATTTCGCTATTACGAATTTAAGCGGTATAAGACCTTGGCTATACAACATCTAAAAAGGACGCGTTATAACGCGAAGTTACGTCGTTGATTAACTAAATAACAGACAAACAATTCAGGTAGGATTAAACGGAGAAATTTGAATAATGCGTCACTTATTATTTGTACTTTATTTATTTTTTGGCTGTTTACTTCGGAATAAGTTAGATCCATAGCATCGAAGACAAAGACATCACAGCGCGTTAATCTTAAATTTTCAAACAGTTTAGCGCTATGCCGCGTAGAAAAGAAAATGTCTGTAATGTTTGTTTCAAATATTAAATAAAACCATTCCAAAATCGGATGTTCGATATAAGCCTTATTATTTGCTAGAAGAACTGCAGAACAGTTCTAGAAATCAACGTTGAAAGTTGAAGACTTGAACTGTCTCATTTATCTTTAAAAGCAAAAGTTGTTCGTACAACTTCATTTCATTTACTTTTCTAGTGGATAATCAAACTTCAGGAAAAACAAAGATGACGATGACAAGTCTTTGACTTTCACCAACGATGCAACTTTTTTGTCTGTAGCCAATGGTTTAGTAAAAACTGCATCAACTTTGTCGAAATCCTTTTGAGAAAATCAAATTTTACTGAGAAGGTCATGGGTTTCATTTTAATGTTAAACTTAATCAGTTTTTGATATTACAGGAGATCACTTTGAGTAAATAATTAATTTTTACTATTTTCATTTCAAGTTCAAACAACAATGATAACAACATCAGCGCAAAAGAAATACCCAAGCATTTGCACCAAGTACGTATTTGTACACATCTTGACTCCAATTGACTTTAAAGGACTAAGTAACTTAGATAGATGCATACTTACTTTTAGTAAGAAAACATAATTTGAAAATGTAAACAGGCGAGACTAATTTAATGTACGAGAAGTGATTGTGTAACTATGAATGCTTTTTTATTACTGTTTTTCCTCTTCAGTGAGTGTCGGTCACGGGCGCAGACAGTCGTGAATCTTCACAGTATAATTATTGAAATTTATTTATACGCATATGCGATACAAGGGTAGATATATTCTGCAGTCATAAATTGAAGGCCAACTTCACTTGGTAGTTGGTACACCTCACCTTTGCAGTGTCTTTGTATGGGATGGTATCCTACGGTGTGTGGTATGGTGTAGTGGTGCAGATTTGCAACGTCCTTTATTGTAAGACTCGTTACTGTCTACTACGGCTGTTCTTTAATTATTGCGATATTAACGCAACCCATTACGAGTACCTAGTTCATGCAATACAGAACCCATGATGAAACCTTATTTGCCCACACAAATAAACCTATTGATTAGTAAAGCAATGACGAGTCAATATATAGTTCGTAAATTGTAGGTTAGTCATACATGTTGTGATCATCTGCCACTTCATGACATTCAGTCATTTATCACCGTTCAAGGTGCAAAATTCCCTGCTTGCAATTTTAACGTTTGATACTTTTTCTGAAAAAGACCAAAAGGAGCATACTAGTTTTATAAAAACGTGAAAATCACATTTTGTTTATTTCCAAGGATTTGAAGTTGCTGAAAAAATGTATGTAGGTTTGGAACCTCAAAGCTAGAATTAATTTTAGTTACGTCAAATCTCACGTTTTCTGGCTGTTTCTCATTACGACATGATAATTTGTGCTGCTACTGGGAATTTGGTCCAGTCAGCAAAAGAAGGGTATATTTACGTGGATGCCTAAAATGGATAAGATGTAAATCTTCATACATGCACAGCAAAGATACTAAAATCGTGGTGGTGGTAGCGCTGCTGTGCTGCAGGAGCAAGAAATAAAGTGATTCAGACAGAAACTAAGGGAACGCATAAGAACCGTTGTCGTATACTTTTTAGAGGCTTTGGTTAAATTGGGGAAAGCAGGTCTGTTTGTGCGTGGGTGTCAATTTACGGTGCATTTGAAATTCTCACTGGAGCTACGTAGTGAATAGTAATAAGTCTACATCATAAAGGGGGCTAAAAGCTAGTATAGTCAGTTGAAATATTACCATTGAATGTTCTCAGATTGTAGCTCAGTGTGGGCACCAAGAAAATGCTATGTGCTTTCCAGATGCATTAATACCTACTTTTGATGGTTTGATGTCATTCTTAAAATGAAATTTTTGTAAACACTATGCAGGGACCAGTTTTGGGCTTTCTAATCTATTGGATAGTTACTGCATAGATCTACGTTTTTCACTGGAATTACTCTTTTTGTATGGAGAAGTGATAGCATGAGAGTGCATTAGACTTGCATTTATTGCGACAATTTTTGAATTTTGACTAGTTGATTCAACACTAATGCAAACGCAATTGCAAGCCTCAACGGCGATGCATACTGATAAAGCAAGTTAAAGGAGCACAGGCACAAAAGTGAAAATATCTCTGAATCTCAGCTCATACGGTTTTGCATTTCCCAAGGTCATTTTTCAAAATGTACATGGGAAAAACATTACAATTCCCTCTAGGCTAATTGCTGTTTCTCACTGTTTTCTGCCTGTGTTTTCGACTCCAAAGCTCAAGTGCAGACAGTAGGAACCCGTTATGTCATGATAAGCTTTAAAAAATTCGAACAATTTGCATAAATTGTTGCAAATCTTGTCCGGGGTGATGATCAGACTTTGCCAGCTGGGAAGGAGAAACCAGGTTCTAAATTTGGTGCCTAGGTGCGCCTCGGGTGCAAACCGATATCGTATGGCATGGCCCCACGTATTTTTACGGTAATGCATAATAGTAAAAACTACATTTTAGTTCCATCTTAGATCATACAAGTGAGCTATATAGCTAACATTTGTCACATCTTAAACTACGCAATATTTTATTTACCTATATAATTATTATTTCGTACTTACTATAGACACCTAGAAACCAGGTGAGTGTGGTGAGTGTCTATTCTGTCGTTTGCGTTTTTATTGGGTTTAAAAGTAATTTTAAAATTATTTTTTCCAGTTTAGAAACGTAGAATATTCGAAAACAATTTGATCTTTCTCTTCAGCAGTAATAAATGTTCATAAAAAAATTTAATTCTAAATTAAACGCTTGAATCCACCTAGGATTATAACGAAGTGTCTTATTTGCATTAAAATGCGGTAATACAAATAAAACTCGATTTGTGGAAATCGATGTTTGTAGATGTAATGCACGTTGAGGCAGTAGTGTGAAGGCTATGTATGTACTTCATACCTCTGCCCTGCACTTTGCACTTCTACAGCCAAAGATGCATTGATTCAGTCCGTCGAAACATTATGCGCTTGAACATTGGTGTTTTTACTATATTTGCATGACATTAGAGGATCTAGCTAAAAGTAAAGGCAAATCAATATGATATATACTGCGTTAAGCAAACATCTATGTACAATCTGATTTGGCAATTTAATAGGATGCAGTAAGAAAACAAGATTGAAGGAAAATCATGTGTGAATATCAAAAATGATCTTTGGTCTTGGAATTGTAGATCCATCAAGACCAAGCAAATTTCATGTACCTACTTTCCTTTGAAGAGAAAAGGATGCACTAAGCCTCAATTTTGGTGAAATATGGGTTGTGCTTGAACTACTAATCGTGAGTCTCCTCGTCATGTTCACATTTTTGTAGCATAAGATATACCATTATTCCGTACGCGGAAGTTTGTCTATTGATTTCATTCATGGTAATCTTTCTTATTTTAGTCTAGTTTGCAAGAACTCTTAAGGTTTTGGTTTTTCATTCCATTCGAACGTATAGTCCATCAAAGAATGTCTTTGTGAGGAGATGTGCAGAAAGTATAATGTAGGGAAAGAAAGAGCAAGAACAGATGGAGCAAAAGATGAGGAGCTTATCGAGGTTTCTTTCCGGAAGAAGAGTTTGTTCTTGAAAGAGCTTGAGCGCTTTTTAGATCTGCATTTTCCTCGAGTATGACACGCGCACCTTTAGATGTCCCTTCATCACAAAGCTCTGTACACATAGTATCTCAATAAGAAAATACTTCGGTTTCCAAAATCTTAACTATCTATTGATACCAGGGATGCAACTAGGAAAATCTTAGAAGTGGGTTGAGTATTCAAGTCCATATGCACATTTCCGCACATTTATCCCCTTGGTTAAAATTTGTGCAAGAGGCACAGCTGACGCTTGCACATGTCGTCATACTGTAGCTAAACTTTGCCATTTGAAGATCAGCATGCATGAGAAATATATTCTTATTCATTATTCTAGAACTAAAACTGAAAATGTTTGATCCTAAAGAATAGACTGTCTTCTTACAACTTTGTAGGAACCTATTGCGATTCCAGCACTAGTACCTATACAATTATGTTGCACTTAGCTAAGGTAGCCTAGGTACCAACTCGGCCAAGTAAATAAATTGAAAGCATTTAATACTATTAACGGTTAAAAAACAAATACATAGAGCGATTTGATCAAATTGATGCGGTATTAATTCAATGGGACCGTAGGTTTATAGTAATAACATTTCACAGAATGGGGATTATATTAGCAATTCCTGTAAACCGCTTCCGCAGCCCATTTCTCTTTCTTGACAGTTAGTACATGAAAGAGGCGCAGGAACATTTGCTTTTATTTTTTCCAAAAACCAATTCATAACTGCCTAAAATCCCTGATTTCAAGTTTTCGGAACTTTCAATAGTTTGTGAACCCAGGAAATTGAAATTACAATGATCGTGAGAAGTTTAAACATCTTTGATTGCCGTTTTAATTTAATTATGAACTCAAATGCCTTCTAATAAGATTTACGGAAGTACTAAACATGCTTGAGTAGCTTACCAAGCAGAATAAAAAATAACCAACAAACATGCTGCACGAATTTCCAGGTTTCCCAATACTGGATTGGATACTTTGCTCCGGTTGCTAAATACAAGTTCTAATTACACGAAAAATTATCCTTTGATATGTACAATCTTATCAGATCAGAATCAGAGTAAGTAGCAAGTAAAGTGAGTAATTGTGACTGTATTACACAGTAGAATTGATCGGGGATCAGAAACCCGTTTTCACTACTTTATTCAAACATTTTTACTTACGCTCTTGTATGACTTTTCATTCGTAATTGTCAAAAGTTGCTTTGATTGCTCGATTATATTCTCCTTTTTTCATCTTTTGCTGATGTCATACCATGACAGACGTCTGAGAGAAAGCATAGTGAACTAGCAAGAAATTTGCAGCTCACCAACCCACGTAAAGTTGAGCTTTGATCAGCGTTCATGGTTCGTGTCGCAGAGCTCGGTAAAATGCACGCTTGGTTCTGGTGCATGATCAAAAACTATAATTTTTTAAAACTATGAAAAATCTCCGCGAGCCTCTAAGGGACTCTTTTTAAAGTGCCTTTTGTGCAAATTTTGTTGTCATTTTAGTTTACCCCACTGTCGTCTACCTTCCTAGGTATATCACTGTACTACAATATAAAATTTGCTTCCCTTCCATTCGCATTTGTATTTGTATGTATACTTTAAAGTCATTTTGCCGCACATTGTGAATATGATTATAAAAAGGAAATAATTCTAATTGTTATAGTATAATTTATACCAACATACAACACTTACTGAATTTTTATGTTTTGTATTATTGTTTTGAGCTAAGTTTCATTAGATTACCTAGAATACTTGTTATCGAGTGCATACATTAAAGGTGTTTAGTACACCTGCATACATAAGCAGAAATATAAATATGCAGATCATCTCTTAGTGTATTTGTTAGCGTTAGTTACACAGTATTGAATCTACATACTCTGCAATTAATTTTTCAAATTGATAAATTAATGGGCATGTCAATTCTTAAAGCTGATGCAAACGACTGTATTCAATAGTGGTTGACATGCATTGGGATAATCGAGAAATTACCTACACAACTTGGCATCCAGTAGCGCATTGTAAATTGTTGTAGTTAACTCATATTAGAGTGAACCTTCTGCGAAACCCATTGTAAATGCATCTCAAGGTGTATATGCACTTATCAGGTTATTACATATCCCTGATGATCTGCAAAGCCTAAATATTTGAGTCAGAAGAATTTATTGGCAGATTCTATAACAGTGAACATAATACAAAAGTTTGAACGTAATAATTACACTTCAATTCATGGTTACGATCATCGGAATCCGATGTAAGTTACTTGTTCGCACACATTTCTTAAAGATTGTTTATTGCATTAAAAATAAACATAAATTTCATTGTTTTTTAATTGTAGCATGCATGCACTTGATTCCATAGGATATGGGTAATTATGAAGAGTACTGAAGGCTTTTACCATTGTATGATAATGCGTAGTATCCGTACCTGCATATTTTGAATCTTCAGTAATTCAATAAGGTTGGTATTTAGAATGCATTCACTGTCACGAAGTTAATCGTACATAGAAACCCTGATACTGTTGAAAGCAACTGGGATTAATGACTAATAACAATAATTATATTTAGAGTATTATTTGTTGAATTGTCTTTATAGCTCGTCCAATGTACTTGATATTATATTCATATATTAAGGAGATATGGCCTTGATATGAAAGTCAGTAAGTGAAAATATTCTCATATGAAATGAAATCCGTATATGGTTACTGGACCATAAGGTCAAAGCCAATCGAAGGTTCTTCCAATCACGATTGATACTGTAGAGTACTGTTGCATGAAATAGAAATACCAAGTTTGTATTTGCAATAATTATACATTTTGCTGCGTGGACTGCTGATGTCTGTACATGCAGATTGCTAGATGGTGGAATGCATACAAACCTTGAATTTTTTTTGCACACTTTTGCACGATTCCTCTACCATAGTCACATAAAATTTTTGAATTACTTCCTAATCTGCCTTAGAATCATCTATGTTCGGCATTTGTGGAGTAAATACAGATACGACGTCATTATGGATAACCACAAATGAAAATGCAAAATGCATTAACGCATACAGATTGCACTCAGGCATCGACATCTACATGGAGTACATAGACACGGCTAGTTATACATATACATAGAATGGACGCATAATATAAGCATACGAATGCAAATGCTCACCCAATATTTCCGTAAACAGTAAACAGTAACATCAGTGAATTATGCACTTGAAGCAGTTTTTGCTTGGAATTGTTTTAGCTTATTTCTATGTATCTTGCAGTCAGTTTGTCAGTTTAGTTGTCAATTTAAAATGCAGCATTCTGTTTCGTCGTGATAATGAAACGTAAGCGCCAAGGTTTCGATTATACTGACGTGGTTGGAATAACAAAATGATTGTTTATGTATCATATATTATGTGTGTTCTCAGGGATGCAAGTAATAATGCAAAACCCAGTGTATACTCTGTACTTGAAGAATTGCATCAGTACGAGTGGTAGATGAGGCTATTTTCACTCGTCTGTAATAAGATACAACGTGAAGTTATTATCAGTTCATTAAAAAAGTTGTGTATAGCAAAACAATGGCTTATATGATTGCATGTATGATGCCCTTTCTATGTGAAGGCATAATCTTTCTATTTCCTTTTATTCTCTGCATCTAGGCATCTCTAAATAGCTCACGAACAAAATTTGAATTCTTTTCAGTACATGAAGTGCAGATGCATGAGTATAACACTCTGAACTTAAAATCTATATATTTGTACTTGTCAGCGATTTTATTTAAATGCGCGTTTGATTTTAATATAACATGTACGAAGCAATGCCAATGACAAAATTTATCTGCTGTCATCGAATTAGCTCACATAATAGTGTACATGCTCATAAATTTAACACATTCTTCAGGAAGCATTCAAAACATTATGCCACGCAGTATTTTCAAAAATTTGCCACTCATTTATTTTGACTGAGGTTTGAGTCATTACCTTGGCCAGAAATTTAAGTTTCTTGGCATTGTATTGCTTAAAATTGAAAAATGCTTCTATTTCAAATCCCATTGCAGGTGTAAGAGATGCGAAATATAATTTTAAATTTCAGGAACATCAACCCGTCGCCTAAAGCTCTGTTACAATAGGCAGTGTATGCCACAATTATTTTACAGCGGCTTACTGCGAATTAGGTACGTAGGTATCTAGCTCTCAGTGCACTTGTAAAACAGCTTACCCGGAGGTTAGATCAGTGATATGATATGTATATTTTTTATCGAATACAAGCACTATTTAAGGAGAAATGAGAATTGTGACAGAATGCGATAACTCTTCTGGCCAATAGTGCAGCTTAATTACCTGATAGCTGAAAACACGAGAACAAAACCAGTAGTCACCAGAAGAGTGAGGATGCTTGTAAATCTTGACTTGCCTTACTGTGTAAATAAGGCACCCGGAAGGTGTCCATCCTTCGTCCTCCACACTTGCTACCATTCATTCGAAATGAAGTACCAACGAAACATAATTGGATTCTGAGTAGAGTAGTCACTTATACACTAGTTCTACCTGTTGTGGAATGGAAGACTAAAGCACAATGAAATGAAGCCTACAAAGGATCGATTACATCCATCCTACCATTCCTACCACACATGTTTACGTAATTGAGGTGTAGAACTGAGACCACAACAGTGAATTAATTCACGCTCCATACAGAACATGTCGTGGCTGTGAGCTTCACCAATTTACATTAGGACCTGGGCAAAATAACGATGGTCACTTTAGAGCTTGAGCTTAGCTTTGACATTGCAACAGCCCTTTTAGTAAATTAAATTTACTTTGATTTGATCGCTCTTAAGCGAAAGCCTGAATTCCTTTTTTCATTTTGATTTTCCTTTTACTAGCTGAATCTGATTCGAAAATCCTCTGTTCTCCTCACTTAATTACGTTCTACAAATAACTAAACTGAATGCTAGGAACAAAATAAACTGCTTTGAGGGAATCCGGATCCAGGAGAAGAAGCAGCAGGTTCAAACGAGTGTGCGAGCCAGTGAGTTGATTGCTTCATGATCTAATAGGTATGTTGTAATGAACAATGACTTTATCATTGGTGGTATCAACTTAATGACGTGTCGGGATATGACATTCAACTTTGAAGAATGTACCTACATTGCCTCCACAGTCTATACTAACGATTATCCCAGTTTATTTTCGCTATGAGGAACGTAAGCATTCATGGTTCAACTTATTAGACAAACTACGTTTTAAAACAAAATAGTATATTATTTAAGCACGCTGCAAGTGACATCACATAAGAGTCAAATGTACCAACAATCGCCAAGCTGACAAGATAATTACAGAAATGCAGTACAATAGCATAGGACATCTTCATTCGAATTTATCACACCATCACCTTTGCACATTCTTTCTCTATGGACTGCATTCGTATATTTAGAACACAATATGCTCATTATTTCCGAATTCAAATAAACTAATAAATATATTTTAGTCTGAA
>JAAXYX010000878.1:0-29230 GCA_036851915.1 Ptenothrix huangshanensis
CAAATTTGGCTGTACCCGTGGTCCGGGTACGGGTACGGGTACGGGTCCACGATTTTTGTACCCGTGCGGAGCACTACTTTCAATACATTTGCGTTTTCGATGAACTGAATTATAATGCAATGTTTGGTGCATTTAGCTTGCATTGGTTGAGCAAAACAAAACAGTGACAACAGCAATTAATACAATAAACACATTAATTTATTTAACAGATGATTAACAAATGGTTGAACGTATTATAGCTCATCTCGTATTGTAAATGCATAGAAGAAACAATCATTTCCGGATATGGAAAACCAGCAAGATTGTATATTAGGTAGGTATATGATGTACATACCACTAGGAAATATAATTGTATACCGTAAAACTTGTAGTAAGAGCCGGTTTATAAAGATTGTTTGAAACAGTCCTCTTTGTTTAGCTGGGTCCAATCCTATGCTAAAGCATTACGATTGGCGGGGAGAAAAGTCAATATTTACAATGATAGCCGGGGCTCTTATTAGAAGTTTTACGGTAAGATTACGCTTAGAAATACTCATAGGTAATTAATTTAGTTATTATTATCATCCAGAACATAATAAAAAGTAAGTAGCATACATGCATCAATGCTTTCAGTGTTCACCCTGCATTACAATTACAGGCATATGTAGGTAATGTAGGCTAATGCTTTCTTTCATAATTCTGTCAATTTATCACATGCTACTATAAAAAGCGTCGACTCTTGATATGAAGAAATACACGATTTGTTTTAAAATGGTACATTATTTCCTTCAATAATTTTTTATCAAAATTTCATTTTGTGAATTATATGTATAGGAAGGAACTTAAGTAAGCAAGCTAAGTTTTTTCAAAGGCTTGTAGTTGTAGGCAGGCTGAAAGATTTTGAAAAAGCAGGTAATATATGCAGACGTAAGTAGACGCACGAAAACGTTTATAGGCTTAGGCAAATACATATATTAGGCTTACCTAGGCTATGCATTTCATGTGTGCATCTCCATTTGGTAGTATTTAGTCATACTTGAGATTGTGAGCAATACCAATCACTTAATGAGCAAAAAAACAAGCTGGTAAAAACATACTTCGAATACTTCCAGGTTAAGGTTGCTTAATCAATTATGCTTCTTACTCCAAATGATTTTACCAGTCAAGTGACAATGATCAAACAGCTTTGCAAATAATACGTGCCGGAAGTCGGAAAGGATTCAAGAATATAATTTGCTGGGTACTCTCATTTCGCGTCCTAGAAAAATAGAACTGAATAGAACTGACTACAAACAAGGAACTAGAAAAATAATATTTGTATTTCTAATTTTGTATTTCTTTCCTTCAGAGAATTTTTTTAAAAAGTCACATAACCATAACCATACTAATTCTTACAATTGTAAGCTTACACACGCTTTACAACGTTGATGGGTTTACCGCTAATAATTTCAGGAAATACTGAACTTGAACTGAGCAATATCACTAATCACTGCGGCGATATGGCAGTCATTATCAGAAAACGTTTCAGTGAAAATGTCGTCCTATTCGAAAGCAGAAGCATTTTGCTGCCTTCTACACTTAATCTTAAAACTAGTCATACTTTATGTACTACTTTTGCAACTACAGATCCTGATAACTCCACGATGTTCTGTCTCCTCACATTTACTTGATAACGGAGCACTTTCATTGCAACATAAAACACAAAACCATGACATTAAAATTCATCACGAGCCCATATTGCCACTAAATTCGTTCCTAACTCCCTACCGGAATTGCTTCCTTCACTTTCTACATTTTGCGCCCATCCTCGACTACTCTAAAATCAAAATTCCTTTCGTCTTAGCTACCAATGAGACCCTAGCAGAAGTGACCAAGAGAGCCAGGATCATTGATAATATCAAAATTAATTTCATGGCACCGATGACACTCCGAAGAATACACTGTTTAAGTCGAGTGTTTCTATTGCAAAATATCGACTCTACATACAATTCTAAGCTGACTGCACTCGAAGCATTGAAATTCCGTATGATGAAAAGGTATGGGATTCCAAATCCTTTGGGGAATGAGTACCGAGATCTTTTTCAAATTCAAATCAATTTATTCTTTTTCAATCAACTTGTCCCTCATATTCCCCAAGACCGGCTTGAATTAACCAATGCTCCGGTAAAATGGGTTGAAAACCTCATGCACAGCTTTCTACCGCCGATTTTCTTCTTGCAATACAAAAACATATATACCGATAGTGGGTATACCAAAACAGAAACTTTAGATTCAAATACAAACAAAAGTAGAACCAGCAGCTTGCAGTTGCAGAAAGGATGGTTTCTCTGCTGGTACTGTGCTCATGGAAATGGTAACAAAACCAAAAAGAGTGGTTACCGGCTGATCAAGTTTGACTGCGAAAAACAGAAAGGAGAAACTGGAGCGAGAAGGAAGGACGATAAAGAAAACGAAGTACAGGATGAGCTTCAATTTCAAAGGATACAAGAAAAACGAATTGAGCTCCAAATGCGAATTTGCCATAAGAGAATGATATCCACCCACAAAAGGGTGATAGGTGATGGCAAAAATATAAATTGGAACTGGATGGTGGAGCATGGGAGAATCATCTCCTCATCAGGAAGGAATATTATAAAGGGTGAAAGTGGGACGGAAGTATTTCAAGGTAAATCCACACCATTAAAAACCCCCGTTTCGACAAAGCTCAAAAACTTTGTCCAATCATCCTTGAATACATCAATGGTGTATCAAATAAACAACCGCCTACCGACTATAATCCATACTAATATACTCGGTAGCTATAGCCACCTTTGCTGGGATTTAAAGAGCAAACAGAGAACAAATGTAAACTATATTACTGGCAATTCAAATCGTTTCGTTTTCATAACCGCGCATGTGGACGCGGACAGTGAAAGAGAAGCTAAAACTGGACCAATAGCAACTCATCTGTCAGTTCTCACAATATTTCTGGATCCCTTCGACACCGAAGTGTGGATTGTTCTAGTAGGCATTTCTCTAATCCTGGCTCTCACAATTGGTCTCGCGCTTCAAATCGATTTACCTTCTGCAAGTAATTCAAGCCGTCCCGAGCAAGGTTTTCTAAAAACAAGTGTCTTCACTTATGCACTAAACCTACTGAAAACATTGGCCCAAGGATACTATTGGATCACAATAGTTCTTCTGGATCAATGTGATGGAGGTAAACCAAACGGTCTTCGAAATACACAGCTGGTTCACTTTTGTACCATCATTTTCACTTTTTGGACCACAATGACTATCGTCATCACTAATGGTTACAAAGGTATCATGAAGTCCAATATGATCTCGTCCAAACCTCTGAGGCCTCAGTGGAATTACCTCGAAGAACTAGGACACCAAAATTTCACATTGTATCTAACTGCTGATAGAAAGTATTGTGATGGACTACCGAGAAAAACCAATGCTAATCGTATCAATGCTCACGAATATCTGAATAAACTCAGGAATTTTTGTGACAATGCAAGTCAAACGAGGATTGGGACCAAGATCAAAGAAGGTGATCGTTACTCCGAAAAAAATATGATGACAGCATGTCTCTTCCTATTCCAACTTCGGGATATGGAAAACAACGACGAACATCGCTCTCGTGATAAACAGGAAAGAAATTATATGCCTAGAAAGAGTGAACTCACTATCGATTTCCTAATTGGTTTTCAGAGAAGGATAGAATTCTTCTGTGAAGACGATCTCCCACAGATGATTCGCAACCCTACAGCTTTAAACCGACTCAAGTCAGCATTGGTCATGGAAGAGCATGAGTTTCATAGAACATGGGACATTTTCATGAAAGAAATGGAACGAAATGTTGAAGTTGAAGATGAGAATAACGGTTTGGGGTTGAAATTCGCGCACAATCTTCCAGCAAATGATCAATTTACTTCGAAACGTTGGCTAAGCATGTGTCACACAGATGGCTTGAATGAAAAGTATAACCTCGACCGGGTCCCGAAAGGAGTTCGGGCCCTTTTCACATCCGGAATCTATTGGTGGTGGGTTAAATGGGATAAGATTGGTACTTATGGGATACAATCTTCGAGCGGAGTGTTTCAATATGACAACGAATACCACATTGTAGATCAACCGAAACCATTGGAGTTTTGGGGTACAAGTGTTTTCGTCTCATTTTTTATTTTGGTTGCCGGGCTTATTGTGGCAACGGTTTATTTTGTTTTAGAGACTTCTTGGGGGATCTTTGTTGGGTTCTGTAGGATGCTTGTTTATGTGGCTTAGGAATTTGAATTTCAATGTAGCTTATAATTATGCAGTGCTTTATCTAGATATCGTGCAAACCTTAATTTGTGTTAATTAGTTAGAACATTGTAAGTTCAAATACGAATATATGCACTAATCACATAATAAAGGATCCTTTCATCATACTGTGCGTCAGTAATTACTACTATAATTACTGACCATATAACATGCAATTATTTTAAACTGCGAATAAGGAACATACATATTATGTAAATTTCACTATCTGGCAATCATCTGAGGAGCAAAAAATTATTTACTTTAATTCTTGTTATTGACTAGTTATATAAGTATAGCCTTGAAGCGTGGGTAAATACATGCTTGGGGATTACTAAAGCCGAGCTAGCATTAGATATAGAAGTGATACTAAAAAATGACGGTATACCCTTTTATGCTAGTTCCATGAATGCATTGTGTCAACGACATTTCAATCATTTTTTATCTTCTAATGATATGATAAAAACAAGTAAGTGAGACAGGTTAAACGAGTGTCTTTTTTCTTAACCTTGGTCCTTGTTACTATGAAATAAACCCCTGAGTAACAATGCAGTGTGTATGCGGTTTCTCCTGAGTACTTGACAACACATTTATAATATTGGTTTACGTAATGTGTATGGACGCTCAGTGTGCATGTGTAATGACTTTGGACTAGAATCAACTGGAATGAAATGGGCAGTCATAAAGTAAATATCCTCCAGTGAGGTTCTGTTCTTCCTACTCTCCGTTCCTGTATCGTTTTTTTCAATACTTAGTTTGTTATTAGTTTCTTCGATATTTAGTCCGTATCTTTCATGATGAATCTTGTTCTTCATCTGTCTTCCCTCGTCACTTTATTAATAGTACTACATAGTGCAAATGCTTCGCTCGATCCCACTCTTGAAATAGAGCAAGGGAAATTGTTAGGAAAAGCCCTCAAGTCAAGAGATGGAAGAGATTATTTAGCCTTTAGGAATGTTCCATACGGATCTGCAGAGCGATTTCAGGTAGAGATAAAACTGTTCATCGTAGTCAGTGTGTAGTGTGTACTGTTAGTAACGAATTTTTAACTAATTCAATGTTGTACGATTGATTATATGTGGTAGGGAACGGTTCTCAAACGGGTGGCTTGATTAATTCCAATCCTATTTCATAATTACAGAATCCCACACCTGCAGGAAAATGGGATGGAGTTTACAATGCTACGGAACATGGAGAAATATGTGCTCAAGTGATATGGGCATCTTGGGAGAAATTCGGAGTGGAAGACTGCCTTAAGTTGAACGTATACACACCAGCGGTAATACTTTAATAATCATTAATATCAATTACTTACGCTGTCTCACCTACAACATAACTATAGAAAAGTGTACGTTTTATTGTTCAATTAACCTAAAGTCATGTTAGTAAACCAAATATCGTTACATTCCTTTTCGAAAGACTACTGGTAAAAAAAACGTACTGGTTTACTTCCATGGAGGTGGCTTCACTTTGGGAAATGCAAACTACTACCACGCTGACTATTTCATGGATGAAGATGTAGTTCTGGTAATTGTTAATTATCGTGTGGGTCCATTAGGTAAGTTTTCATCATTAAAGACAATATACTGATAGTCATACTTGTAGCTGTATTTTTTGCAAGCTTTCGGTATTGAAATTATTAGGATTTTGAAAATTAAGGTAGTTGAAAAAAATGTTTTTATCAGGATTTTTGAGCACTCAGGATGATGTGATCACTGGAAACTTTGGTCTGAAAGATCAAAATCTGGCACTAAAATGGGTTCAAAAAAATATTGAGAAATTCGGAGGAGATCCGAAAAGCGTCACAATTTTTGGCAGCAGTGCAGGCGGTGCCTCGGTTCACTACCAAATTCTTTCGCCGCGCAGTGCGGGTTTATTCCATGCTGCCATCTCCCAAAGCGGCTCTGCCCTGTGTCAATGGGCCTTTTCCACAAAGCCTAAGGAAATGGCGGTTAAATTCAGCAAACATTTAAATTGTCCAACTGAAAATTCTCAAGAACTTTCCGAGTGCCTTAAGGGCTTGCCAGTTAGTGACATTTTAGATGGAATGGAGCATTTGGCCGTAAGTTATAATTACATGAATAATATTTGCTTATAAATTCTACGCCACTTGTACATCGTACAAACGTACCCGCACCTTAATTCCGAAATCAAGATAAGTGTGTAAATATTTTATGCACTTCTTTAGGAATGGTCGTACGATCCATTTACTCCCTTTGGACCAACTATCGAGCATGGAACCAGCGATAACCCCGAAGACTACTTTCTCACCGAACATCCCGAAGATTTACTGAAAAGCGGGAAATTTAATCAAGTTCCTTGGATGACATCGCTCGACAAGGATGAAGGGATTTTAATGCATTCTGCGTGTAAGTCACAAAGAAAATCTTGTTATTATTATCGCAATTAATTAACACTGCAACAATTCATAAGCGCTTAATTATCTCTAGACTACCTGAACGACAAGAAGCTTACAGAGGATTTGAGAACCGACTGGAAGAGAATTTTTTCCATTCCACTTCACTACAATGAAGTCTACACCAACTTGTCCAAGGAGGAGCAAGAAGCCATATCCGAAAAAATTTACAATTACTACTTCGGTGGTAAGGAAATCGGAGAAGAAACGAGAGAAGAGTTGACTCAAGTGTTTTCTGATCGTATTTTCAATACTTGTGTCCGGGATGCAACACTTTTGGCATCTAAGCATGTCCCTGTCTACCCAGCCATTTATTCATATAGAAGACCCGATTGGAACGTCCTGCAGTTCTTTGGAATGACTGGAGATTATGGTAGTTTGATTTAAATACGTTTACCGTACTTACAATTTAATGATTTTTTAAAATTCATACTAAAATTGTAGTACAATCTACAATAATATGAATATTTTGCCTGCTTGTGTATGAAGGTGTCCCCCATGCCGATGAGCTGTCAGTTCTCTTCAGTAAATGCTTTGACATGGACTCTGATATTCCCAAAGGATCCAAGACAGAAACCATTTCAAGGAACATGATTAAACTATGGACTTCAATGGCACAGAACAAGTACGTCCTTTTAAATTAGCTTGCGGTTTGATATTTTCTAACATGTTTTCACTGTCACTCACCCAAATCAAAATAAAACCTTGTGTCATTCTATACCATAGGAAACCAAGTGTACAGTGGACAAGATCAAAATCTTACACGGACGACTGGCGTCCCATATCTGCCGAAGAAGCTAATGGCTCGAAACCTCTCCAGTACTACGATCTCAACACTGAGACAAGCATTACTCAAGAACCTTTTACAGAGCGCTTGGAATTTTGGAGTGGCCTGGTTAAAGAAATATATTCGCCATCTTCCTCTCCTTCAAAAGACGAATTGTAAATCACGAATTCTTTGGCATATCGTCGTTGAATATTGAAAAAGAGCTAAATGCATGTGGCCCCTTAAGCAGAATGCCAATGTTATTGCTACCAGTTCAGCATTCGTTATGCTCCGCACGGGGCATAATGCACTTAGCTCTTTTTCACTCTTCAACGACGATATGAAAAACAAATTGAAACATCCATTTTTTATTGCAACAACTTGAGTTCACTTAACATTCAATCCAGGGAATGAACACAATCAACGATACATAGGCAATTTGAGTACAAAAAAACAATAAGCAACTAGTTTTCCTGTTAATATGCATGCTAGATGATATTTTGATCCGTAATAGTAAAAGCGAACAATATATAGTGCTAACGATAAGTCACGTACTAATAAGTATAATCTAGTGCCTATGCGTATAAACGATCAGAAAGAATATACATACTTCATTCATTTTTGTTGCTTTGATAAAAGATAAGTAATTGTTTATTTGTCCTTTAGGAGTGAATCATTGAATAAACAATGTATTGATCATTTGTTATGCAATCACATAAAAGCAAGTTTCAATTATTGGAAGTGATTAAACGTTGGACTGGAACTGGCTTTCATGTCTTAATTAGTTATATGTAGCTTATTACACTCAACAGAAATTATTTTGGCGAAATGTCCTTCAGTCCTTCACTGTAACTAGGCAGATCTCGACTAAGATTCCTAAAACCTTGGCCAGACCATGATGGACTCAATGCAATTGCACTAGTCGCAACATCAATAGCACTATAGCACAGAGTGACACTTCACAATTGCAGATGAAGCAAATCTATGTTGCATAAGACAGCATCGGCGATATACATAGTTAATTCAAACCGTCACAATAAATCCTTAATTTTTGAAGGTTAAAAAGAAACACAGAAGCTAATCGGTACTTGAACTATAAACAAGCCATATTATGCTCTTGAATTAATTCTGCTTGGATCTGAGCTGGATAAGAGTATTCCGCTCAGTTTAGTTTATTTCTATCATTTTCTACACTGTAAAAACTGGTGCAAAATTCTAAGTATATCCCGTTACTGAAATCAAAAGCAAAACCATTAACCTGTCCCTCTGTGGGAAAGCAAGAGTACTGTGGACTTCAAATAAAACTTACATTGATGGATGGACTCCTATTTCTCCTGAAGACGCAATTAATAGCTTGAAACCTCTACGGTGTTACAACTTATAGTTATCGACACATACCAGAATTAGTCAGGAACGTTCTACAGAGAGCTCTTGAATTTCGAGCAAACTGCTCAACAGAGCTTTGTCTGCATCTTCTAAAACGATTCTAAAAATTTACTGTAGTTATATCTGGCAACAGCGTGTATGACCCTAGCTCAACTAGAGCAAATAAAAATGGAAAAACTAATGACTTCCGTTGTTTGTATTTCAGCAGCATTCTTTGTTGCACGACAAAAAATCAATGTCATTAAAACATCGGGGGCGTAAAAACGTTTTTATGTAGTTTTACGACGGCTCATGACTTATGATTTTAAAGCACGTGAATGCGTGCAGTTAAGAACACAAATGCATAAATAAAGAAGAAAATGATGATGTATTTTAGTTTGTATGTGTTCTTTGCTGTGTCTAGTTTAATTGTATGCTGTTGTGAACTTGTTAAGACCTTGTCCAGTCCTTGTCTCCAGGGAAAATTCTAAATTCGTTTAAGTTCAAATTGAGTATAAGTAAATTGAACTTGATAAACTTGATAAAGAATAGGATTATATCACTCAATAGTTTATCGGTCACTGACGAAAACACTTCATCAGCTTGCTATAGGATACATGAGGGACAGGCAATTATAGAACTTCATGTGCATCAAAAGGAAGAAACGATAAGCTGATTTTTGGTGTCCTTGGCTGTCGTGCAGTAAATACATAAATAAGTACCTACTCCAATACAACGCTGCTGCACATTACCACATACGCATATATATATACAAAAACAGCTTCACAGTCTGACAAAGTCCATCGCAACATCACCGGATTACAATTAAACATCATGCAATGCCGAATTGGTTGTGATTACAAAGGCAAAATTAATCAGCGCTCTGAATCCTGTGTAAATATTTCTGACTGGACCAGGCTCTGAACTCGAAAGTCTGAAGTGGTCAGTTTATTTTCTTTAGTTACTGTTTGCTACTTGTAGCCCGCAGTACTCTAGCTTCTTATACTCCTCTAAAGCGGAGTAATTATATGCCTAGATCAGACATTTTCCCCGTATCTTACAACTCTGAGCATTCTTTGCGATTGTAACATTGTAATTATGGAGCTCATTCAGTCTTTGTTTGTTCTACTAATAACAGCTCATTTTACTGTTTCACTGAATCCTTCTCTTGAAATTGTGCAAGGGAAATTATTAGGGAAAATTCTCAAGTCAAGAGATGGACGGGACTACTTAGCTTTCAGAAATGTTCCTTACGGATCTGCAAGGCGGTTTCAGGTTGAGTAGCATTCAATTGTTGTAATATTCGAACCTAATTGAATCAATACTAATACGAAAACGAATTATAATCATAGTAAAACAAATAGTAAATTAAACTTGACAATATGCACACTGTAAACGCTAAATAAAATTGAAACAGGAAAAAATGCATCTAAAACGCCAAAAAGGCGTATTTCATATACAGTAAAACTTCCAATTATTCCCCGCCTCTAATAATTCCCTGTCACTAATAATTTCCGGGGCAAAGACATAGAAGTAGAACTAATTCCCCACCTGTAATAATTCCCCGGTATATTAATAGAAGCATGCACTCATATTCCCATGCTACTACTATTAGCTCTATTTTAATCTAATTGAATGACCACGGAAGACAACTCATTTTTCACAAAAAAAGGAAATATGAAGAATTTAGAATATTAACATTTCGAATAGTAAATTCTAAATGTCGCCCTTTGTGATATCTATATAGCAGTTTAATAATAGCAGCAAAAACTTTCGAGTTTGGTAATAATTCCCCGCCTCTAAAAATTCCCGTTCATCTAATAATTCCCGGGTCTGAAGAGTTGTTCACCAAACATCCCCGGAGAATTATAGGAAGTTTTACGGTATTATGTAATTATGAACGCTAGTTTGAAGCTCGCTGTTTAAGTCCGAAGGATTGCGTACTTTTAATTAAAAATAGAAACCACGTAGCACTGTTAAAAAAATGAAATAATGAATAATTATGAATTATTATGAACGCAGTTAGGATGCATCTTAAGTGTATGAAAATGTATACTTAGCGCAACTGACTAGTGAGATGTATTTTAGAATGATGAATGACTTTGAATATGTTTAGATGCGTTTAAGATGATCTAACGATGCATTATAATGGCGTTCATAATTATATGCATAAAATATGAGTAGGCTTTCGGCGTTGCAGATGCACCAGCGTTTACAGTGCACCAGTAGTATAACCAAAATTCTAATCATTCCAGAACCCAACTCCAGCAGACAAATGGGAGGGAACGCACGATGCAACTAAAATGGGAGAGACATGCGCACAAGTGACATGGCTTACTTGGGAAATATCTGGAGAGGAAGATTGCCTCAAGTTAAACGTTTATACACCAGATGTAAATAATTTAATGAACTAAACTTTTGTGATTTTGCATGTCTCTTTAATAGAATTTATAAAATGTGAACCAATGTCAATTACATTAATATTGCTTACTTGCTTTTTGAAAGGTGACTGGAAATAAGCCCGTGATGGTTTACTTCCATGGCGGTGGATTCACTGTAGGAACTGCGAACTACTACCATGCAGAATATATCATGGACGAGGATGTTGTCCTTGTTGTGGTTAATTACCGTCTCGGGCCATTCGGTGAGGCATTACAAAATACTAATACCTAATTATTAACCCTTAAAAAGAAATGAGGGAGGTCAAAGGTAATTGTATACCTTTATATAAGAAATAGATTTGTTTGCTTATCGCAGGATTTCTGAGCACCCAGGACGACGTGATAACCGGAAACTTTGGTCTAAAAGATCAAAATATGGCACTACAGTGGGTTCAAAAGAACATTGAGAAATTCGGTGGAGATCCGAAAAGCATCACAATTTTTGGCGGGAGTGCAGGCGGCGCTTCTGTTAGCTACCATATTCTATCACCACGAAGTGCAGGTTTATTCCACGCTGCCATCTCCCAAAGTGGCTCTGCCCTCTGTCAATGGGCCCTCTCCACAAAGCCTAAGGAAATGGCGGTTAAATTCAGCAAACATTTAAATTGTCCAACTGATACTTCTCAAGCACTCTCAGAATGTCTTTTGGGCTTGTCAAAGAACGAGATTTTAGGCGGCATGGAATATTTAGCAGTAAGTTAAGTTATGCTAGCTATCGTTCTGTGTTACATTATACAATTTTTATCCCATGGAAGTAACTCTTTGAACTAAATTGGTGAACTACGATTATTGTGGTAATTATGACGACTTTTAAAAATTTACGAATTACTTAGGAATGGTCTTACGACCCATTTACCCCCTTTGGACCCACGGTTGAACAAGGGACAGGTGAGAACCCTGAAAACTACTTCCTCACAGAGCATCCTGAATATTTACTGGAAAGCGGAAAATTTAATCAAGTTCCTTGGATGACAATGCTGGCGAAGGATGAAGGAATTTTAATGCATTCTGCTTGTAAGCTAAAATAACGCTCCTACTAGCAATACATAGATAAATAGTAGGATCACGCTTATTTTTATTACACACATGTAATTCTATAAAGGAACACATTGAATCAAGTGAAAACATATTTTTTATTTGGTAGTCATCCTGAGTGACAAAGGCAGAACAGAAGACTTTAGTAAAAACTGGAAAAGTATTTTCCCCATCGTGCTAGAATACAATCACGTCTACACAAATTTGACGGAGGCAGAGCAAGAAGCAGTGTCAGAAAAAGTGTACGATTATTATTTCGGTGACAAAGTTATTGGAGAGGAGACGAGGGAGGAACTGACCCAAATGTTTTCTGATCGATATTTTAATTATGGCGTCCAAAAGGCAGCCCTTTTGGCCGCTAAATATGTTCCAGTTTACCCAATGATTTATTCCTATAGAAGGCCGGACTTTAGTGTTTTGACGTTCTTGGGAATAGACGGCGACTATGGTAATTTTTGATAATCCGATCTTCTGAATTTTTATTATTGCCATTTATAGTCGCATTTAACTTAACCTTTGTACAAACTCAACTCACAGGTGTATCTCATGCCGACGAGCTTTCAATTTTATTCAGCTCGGTCTTTGACACGGACTCTAGTATTCCTAAAGGTTCTAAGACCGAACATGTGTCCCGGAGTATAATCAAACTTTGGACTTCCTTCGCGAGAGACAGGTTAGTTTTAGTAAACCATGTTCGATTCACTTTTTAACATCAACAAGGGCTACCTCGTTTCTCGTTATGACAATTTAAAATTTAATATTATAAAAAATTGCGATATAAAGAAAACATAATGAACGACCTTAACAATTAAAACCGTCATAAGATTGAAAACGAGAGCCTTTGACATTAATTTTTTTTCAGGTGTAATTTAATAATACAATTTAATCTGAGATCCGTTTTCCTTTCCTTGATTGGTTTCTGCAGAAAACCAAGTGTAATGTGGACATCTACAAAATCATACACTGACACTTGGCGTCCGCTGTCGGCAGAAGAAGCACAGGGTTCGAAACCTCTCCAGTACTTTAACTTGGGCACGGAGACCAGCATTATTCAAGAACCTTTCACCGAGCGCTTGCAATTTTGGAGAGATATACTTGGAGAAAAGTCTCTCAAATCCTCACGGGATGGTAAACATGAATTGTAAAATAATAAGCCGTGAAGATCACTAGACATGCGGTTTGCATTGTAAAATGTTCAGAGTTGTCTCAGCTCCTACAATCAGAGCACCTACGTTTTATCCAAAAAGAGGGAATAATCAAACAAATAAATGTTGGTGAAATGCAAAGGAACTGAAATAAAGGATATAAATCTTATTGCATGTCATGTAACTTCATTTCTTTAATAATGAAAACACCAACCTAGGCCCTATGAAAAGTACTGTTTGATTGCAAACTGTACTTTTTTCATACCAATGAGTTTAAATTACAACTAAAAAATTGTCATTTAAGGAGTGATATGATATCAAAATTCTATAATGGTGATACCGTTAAAATAATTCCTCTGCGCATCCTATCGTTTCACCTTTTTGTCAAGTAAGCTGGATTTACTGTTAATGATTAATTATACTTGCTTAATTATACGGAAAAAAATGTGATTCAACAGTAATGAGTAATTGTCTGCGTACTTTTCATAGAAAACACACTTACGGAAAAGAACTTATTAGAACCGCAGATACTACGCCGCAGACTAATACTACCTAGGTGAACGTTCTGCATTAGCTTTAACTCTAATTATTAATTGTATGCTCTCAAATCTAATATTATCCAGGAAAAGGTTATTTTTGGTTATTGGCTTTGTACTAGAATACAGAATAATGATTACATCATGATTCATGGTGTAATAATATCCTGCAGAGCTTACTCAGGGGATAATATAATTACGTATCTAATGATGTTGCTAGGTTTAAAATGTATGTAATTGTATGTAGGTATATAAACCTATTTAGATTTAGGAAACACTAAGCTAACCTCATGAATTGGTGGGACAAGTGATATCTCACAGATTTAAGGTAGTTTAGAACGTACAGCACACAGTTTAAACTTATTTTTTCTAGCAATAATTATATTCCTTGCACAGACATCTGAAGGACGGAACCATCTGTCATGGTTTTGCTCAGGGAAGCTTAGTCACTTGGGGAAACAATCGAAAATTCAAATCCAGAACATAGATTTTTATGTTGTTTGTGTAGTTGTCCTCCAATAAAATTCAAGATGTAGAATTAATTATAATTATTTGGTACATCTGACTGTTTCTGTTCAATATTTATCACCTATTCTTATACTTATATAGCCACAGTCAAACTCATCGGCCTAATCAAAATTGCTGACACTAGCTAAGTTACAGTACTGAGACTACAACACAAATATCACATTTTTTATATCATACGATTATTTTGGTTCCACTTTTTTTTTAGCCAAGGTCTCATTTACTTGCATTTGTGTCATGTGCCTCAGTGAAATATTACAAATAATCAAACTAACTATTATTAAGCATTGTAAGGATTTTGTTATATTCACTGATTGATTCAAAGTCATATAATTATTTGTAAATGGTTACATAATTTTATTGCACTAATGTCATAGCATAACAACACCAGGTTTTTAAATCATTACGAGTTGGAAAATCGATTTATGAACACATACAACATAGTATTGCTATTATTTCTTCGTCTATTATAATTGTTAATAATTATAGCCGCTAGTTCATAATGATCATCACTCCGGATTATTTTCTACTGTTCGTTTTAATTGGAGGGTTCCTGATAATTTCAATGGTACCGATACCGATATATTGAACGGGTTCAGGGTAACCACTTTGAAGCCATATAATTATATTACACATTATTATACACTTAAAGCGCTTTTTATCTTCAACAGAATTATTATGGATTAAAAATGTGATGTTAAAAGTACATGCAATACCTCTGCCTAATTTTGGGAATTTTTTTTACAAAATCTATAACGTCATGCAGTCGGAAATAGTCATGCGAATACAATTGGTGTAATTATATAAGTAACGTTCTGCTTTGTGTTTCAGTGTGCTGGAGTTTACATTTATGAAAGCAGAAGGAGGTTTCAGTTGAAGCTTGAGCAAGCTCGTGAAAGACAAATCAGATATTCCATAGTCGCGAAACTATGTAATTAATTCAGTCAACAGTTTTATCATTTTGGTTGAGCTAATTTTTATTTTATGAAGTATTATAAACTTTAATCGTTTGACAGCAAAACGTGGCACCGCTCGCCCCATCGGAGCTGGGTATTATACTGAAGTTAGTATGGATACAAATATGCCTTGCGGATTTGATAATCTCGCAATGGATCAATTTACCGGTTCCCCAGAATGGATCAGTGGCTACATATACGGACTGCATCAGGGACTGGCTAGCGACAGGGATGACGAAAATTGTATTAATACCTTAGAAGACATGCTGTACCAGGCAAGGTCCACAGACGAAGCGAGTACGAACGGACAAAGAGTCATTATGTGTTCAGACGGTCATTGTGGGAATGCTGCTGCAGATGAATACGATGACGATTCTGCCATGATGGATTTTGGAGATGGAGGGGCTGGGGCTGCATTTTAAAAAACTTACAAATTGTTGGTTGTAATATTGTTTTTTAATAAACCTAACCGTCTAGTGGATTTTAGTATTTATTGCAGAGATGTTTGTTCGTGCCGTACTTGTTTCTTGACTATTAAGGGTTCATAATTATGTATTCCCAACAACGAAGGAGATAATATTAAATTCGGGTGCATTCGAAGAGAAACATTTGTCGGGGAATAAATGACAGAAAGTTTAGTGCTTCAAACCTCCATTGTAGTACACGTGGATATTATTTATTTTCTCTTATAAAGCCCAACAAAGATGTCAAAATTGCGCTTGAATAATATTTAAAAATGTCATCAAAAAGGCATTTTTGGAAAAGGAGATTTAGTAATGAAGTATATCGAAAGTTTTTTTAATGTTACGTAAAATTACTCTAAATACTGTACTTTTTTCCAATATAATTACAGAAAAGCATCCCTGTAAACTTAAGGTCTTTAGAATTCCAGTCTATGTACTGATTCACTAAAATATAATTTGTATGCGACCAAAAATTTTTTGCGGGACAAATAGGATAAAAAAGTAATTCGTAGGCTAAGGTATGCTTTAGAAAAATGTAGGCTTTAGTCGGCCAACAAAATTATTCGTGTGCAGGCTACAACATCCATACGATAATTTTACAGAAAATAAAAATTATAGAGTTGGCTTTGCATTGGAATAAAAGTAGTTGTTGACCCAAGGACTACATTTTGTACGAACGAAAGCTGTCGATGGCTGACCGGAAGTAGGTATTTGCCTTTACATACTGGCGTCACACAATCAGCATTGAATTGGTGTGTACGAAGGATTCTGCTGTTCATAAAAAAGATGCACTGAAGTTAGGTGTGGAACAAAACTAACATAAGTCACGGGAATCAATGAGAAAAACACTTCAAAATGAATTCACTGAAAAGCACTTCCGTACTTATGTACCTATGTATGTACAAACTACGAAGTAGTCATTTAATTAATCCCCCTTGTAATTTTATTTTTATAATGAATTACCTTATCACACGCAATCACTATTTGTTCATCTACCTTGTAATGGTTGTATAAAATTTAAATAATAATTTAATTTATTCACAAAATCCCAAGCTTTCGATAGCGACAGCAACTTGTCATCATCATCAGGGGCTCACAAGACTGATAGAACATTGCTTTGAGATGAAAATCATCATTAATTTACAATTAAAACAATAGTTAATTTTTTATTGTTTTTTAAGAAAAAAAGATTTTAAAAAATCACAAAAAGTTCTTTTGCTGTTTGTGTAAGTAACTGTAAGTATATCCATGATTCGTTAAAAAGTAAAATCAGAAATGGGACTGGGATTTCAAGTTATAATGAATGTATAAGGAAACTGTATTGAGTAAAATCTAGAAATGATAAAAATCGGCTAAAATTTTTTATGTAATTTCTAAAGCTCTTTCACCTTCATAGTATGTATACCTTTATTCGAGCATGAATTAGCTGTCACATTAAGCTGAAATTGAAATGATAACTGTTGCATAACAATCCATTCTAAAAATGACATACATTTTCCATTACGAGTTTTCCGGGGAAATTATACTCCTTGTGTTTAATTCCATGAGTAGCCTATAGCATGCACCGAAATGCATTTGATATTTCTAATTGCAATACAAGTGTAGTATTACATTTGTGACTATTGCAATGAGAGAATTAAGTATGCCGACAAACCAGGTACGCTCTGACGCTCTCGTAGGCAATATTAACAATTTTATTACTCGTGTAGACTCTCTCTAGAGTTTCAACGTGTTCTACAAGTAGTTCAAAAATACATAATGGGTTACAAAAAGTGCAAAAACATTTGATTAAACTTAGTATCAAAATTATATCTCACGAAAATACTTTAGGCTCATCTATACGTCACTTTAAGAACGAAGTGGAGGTAAAGTCTCTACTTTGTGACCACAGCGACAATTAAGTAAAACTCTATTGCAATGGCATTAGGGTTTATTAATTTATTCTATTAATTTCCTTTAATTTCGGTTTACGCTTAAATCTTGGCGGTGGCTCTTGCTCCACATTCTCCTTCACCTCTTCGTTGAAAAACAGACAAAATGATTTGGAAAATGTCCCGAAATGATTCGTCATGGAGATTTTCCACGGGAGCAGAAACAAAGTCGGGATACTTTGGGGATACTCCTCTCGGATTTTCTTGCAAGGATGGACATTGCACTCAAATGACAGAATGTGGTGATGGTGAAATATGTTTTGAAGTCAAAGCATTGCCATCTACAGCTAGTACGATTATTACATGCAGTTACATGTTAAAATTATTAAACATAGTAATTACATTTGAAATAAACAACAATGCGCCTTGAGTCGAACTTGAGGGTTCCACTAAAAAAGTTCGGTTTACAGAAAATACAGCTTATAGAAAGCAATGCTAAAATAATGAATAATAGCATAATTATAAAGAATCAAACTAAGCGATCACACTTTCTATTTAAATTAAAAACACACGAGGACCGTAACAAAATACAGTTCACCTTTTCCTGTTAATGCAGGTTCTTGTTACGTATGACTACGTAAAATGTAATGGTAGCTTCCGCATCAAGCACTCCACGGTTTCGACTGAACATTTCGGTACGGCTTACGGAGAATAAATGCTATTATCGTTGACACAACGTAAAAATGATGCGACTTTGGGACACTTCCGGCTTACAGAAGTTTGCATTATAGAAAGTCAAACACATGTTGAAATAGGACTCCCATGCACGAGCGGACAGGAGCGTCCATACCTCCATACCTACGGAGTGTTTACCCACGTTTTAAAACAAGCAGTAATGTCCACTGTACATGCTGTAAATTTATAGCGATACAGCTACAGTACCATTACATCGGAACGGGTTTCCAAAACATTATGCTGGGCTAGACTCCGAAAGGGTTTTATCCGACAACCATATCATTTAACCATCATTTACTACAAGCCATTTCAGTGTCTGTCAAATGTGTGGAAACTTTAAAATACAAATAGCTCCCATAGTTATTAAAATATTTTCACTTTTAATTGGAAACCACATGACTTAAATGCCTCTCAAGATCAATATTGAGCTTAGACTGGTTTCTCATAGTAAAAATCTAGATCGTAAATTAAACTTCGGAACTTGTCATTAAGTATTTTAGTTAAATGTAACACTTTTGAATTAACTGGTATTTTATGTTTTTATGTTCCGTACGTGAGTGTTACATACATTACAATTAAAAAGATTTCTTTTTTATTACAACGCATTATGCCAATCTAAGCTGACTTATGTCCATAACTACCCATATATTCTAGTTTCTGCCACGTCCCTTATTTAAAACTCAAATTGACCAGCAAAAACTGAACCTTGGTGGAAAGTATTCAATAACTTCCATAGAAAACGAAATCACGCTATCAAGAAGGTTATACAACTGCTTACATGCACACGCAAAATTTCAGAAATTTTTTTTCCAAAATTATCACAAAATAATATCGCAGCAAAGTTTTTGTAATATACTATAATACAATTAGCCTAGATAAGAGATAAACACGATAGTAACAGATTTATAGCTAAATTACGTTGAAAACATGTTATTTTATTGTCTGCAAGCAAGTTCAGGTTCAGACAATGCAACTCGAATTGTGTTGCATCGCATCAGATTAAAAGATTACAGCATGTCGTTCAAACGAAGTGTTATTAGCACTTCTTGTCGTCTACTTCGTACCATAAACATTCAGTTCTTATTTTATAGTGCAACAGGGGCGTACCGTAGCTTGAATTTTGGGGGTTGCTGGGTAGTGTTATAACGAGGGGATTTACATTTTTTTTGGTATTATATGTAGTGTAAAATCGAATTTAAAGTGTGTTTCAAAATTCAAGTAATTACCCTACCCAACTACGCCACTGTAGCAAAATAAAATTAGTTAAAAAACTACAATTAAAAAATTATAAAACATAAAAATACATAGGCATTCAACTTTTATGAAACAAGAAGATCCAAGTATACAACATAAAAATATATATAAAATTATACACATCTAAACTCCTGGAAAAGGATATAAAATAGTTGCATATCTCACCCGTAGAAATTATGAAATACAAGTATAGTTCAACTAGAATACGTATATCTTTATGTTACATAACAAAATATCACAAATTAAGGCTTCATACTAGATCACAGACTTGTAAGCTAAACAAAGTATATTATACATTAGCATTAACAATAGTTGCATGTAGCCGTTGTCAACCACTAATTAAAATACATTCTATGTATTATTAGTATAGATATTTCTAGTATATTAGTATATTATACATATTATTACAGACCAAATTGAGGCTTGATCAGTTTCAGTGGGCCTATTTAATCTGAATGTTAAATGAGACTTTTTATAACGGTGCAGTTCAAAAACGAATTTTGGCATCGGGATGCGGTGTTTACAGCATTGTAGTATTTTCTTTTGCCTATGCAGCAACAAAACAAACAATCACCTCCAAACAACTTTCGTTCATTTTTTCAATTAGTCCATTGTTTGATTTTAAAAACGAACCCCTTAGCTACTAATTTTGAACTGGACATTTTTCCCGCTGTATAGGCAAAAGAAAATACTAAAATACGGTAAACACCTCATCCCGATACCAAAATTCGTTTTTGAACTGCTAATGCCGTTATATGTAAAAAGTCTCATTTAACATTCAGATCAAATGGGCCCCTGGATACGGATCAAAACTCAATTTGGTCCTAATAGAATGTATAATAAATTCTATATTAATATACATTCTATCTACAGACCATTAACTCTCAGCTATCAATATATCTGTAATTCCAATGCGATGAATGCACCGAAATACCCAGCTGTGTAGATATAATTTATACAATGTAAAACTGCCACAATTATGAAAGGTGGCCACTATCATACATGTGTGAATATTTTGTATTTACATAGAAGCTTAAGGTAGCTTCGAGGAATTAGTAAATAATCGAAAGCCATAAGAAGTCCTAATTACCCTCCTTTACCCTCCTACAAGTGCCTTCTTGCAGCCTAATCCGCCGCAAGTACAGATCAGAGGTCTCTTCTCGGTAGGCATCGCTTTAAGGTAACTGTAATCCCAGGTTAGTTCAGTCCCACCTGAAAATAAATAATATAGATAACTTGCAATCATTCAATGTAATAGAAAAGATAACTCAATTTTTTAATTCAAAGTATTGCTGGCAATAACTACTTACACTTAATATCACGCACAGTAAAAAGTCCAAGCCAAGCAAACCGAATGTCATGAGTGCTGAGGAAAACATACTGGCCTTCCAAGTTGGGGTTGCATGAATGCTAAAATATAAATATTTTAAATCTAAACTAAAAGTTCAAACTCCAAAAATATCTTAATTTAGAGTTAAATACGCCAAAACTCGACTTACACTAAAGTAACGTCCAACATTTCCGACTCTCTTTCCATCCACCTGATACATTTTATTTCCTGTAAGGCCAAAGAGTAATCTAGTTTTGGACAATCCTTTCATTTCTTGTTTGAACCTTTCAATCTCAGCCCGTGGAAACCCAGCAAACCTGACTGCATCGGGTTCTATTGCTGTTTCCTCGTAACCTGGTTTGTGGTCATCACTGCACTCCAAGAAATCAAGATCAGCCAAGTATTCGCTACCTAATCTCTCCCCAATCTATAATTCCAAAAAAGATAGGAAATTTGATACACATTATTATAATATTTAAATTTTCATGTTGTAAGGTTGCTTACATCCCTGCCCTCTTCGTGGTCTAAGACCTCTCCTATGTATAAACAAATAAAAGTTCCTCTCGGAATGTCCTGCATAGCTCGAACTGCATATCCTTTGGAGGAAGTGTAAAAAACTTCAATTTTGCATTTGACTCCATTCTGGGCTACTCGATTAATACAAGTTGCACGTCTACATTTGCACCTACGTACATTATAAGAAGAAAACAAAGGTAATGGAGAAAATATTCAATATAGCAGAGGTAGTGGCGTAGCTTGATAATGATTACAAGTATCCTACCCCTTGTTGCACTCATAAATTCCACTTGACACTACTTTTAGCAATCGTCGGTGCGAATAGCCACTTTCAGAATCAGGTAAAGTCCCATCCACGAATTTGGGGTTGTCTTGCAGTGTCAAACGGAAACATTCACACTTCTGCTTGTCCTACATATAATTAAATGGGCAATAAACAATCATGTCAATCTTTAAAATAACCCAGGGCAGACCATCCAACTTGGGAAATAGCCCATTACGGGAATTGCATGTCCTACAGGGCCACTGTGCATTTCACAGTGACAACATGTCCACTGGATTTTGTTCAGTAGGCTAGATGAGGTTTTTACCCCTTTGGGGCGTATTACAACTTCCATGGACTCTGCTCCAGTTGCCCCAATTCACGCCACTTTATCCCCGTTGGGGCATTTTACTCCCTGACTGGGATGTTCCCCCAAGTAGGGAATCTACCCTGACTCCAATTACAACAAAGTCATACATAAAGAAGCAGTGTTACACCAGTAAACCAAAAGTAATGTTAATAAAAACAGAAAATACAAATTCACAGTCTTACTTCACAGTTGTCAGTGCAGTCACAACACACCATCCGATCAGGGTCTGTACTGAAAACCCGCCTTACATTGCTACTGATCCTAAATTTATTGACATATTCAACTGGAGTAGGCTGTTCCGTATTGACAGTATTAACTTTTGAAATCGGCACCCATTCTTTCCCCTCTGAAATGTCCTGATCGATGCAGAGCAAAAAGCAATTAAATTATAAAAAATAAAATTTTCTATTTTCTATTTATAGCTACATGCAAGAGATTTGTACTTAAAGCGACAATTTATACATGCATGATTTATATACCATGCCATCACATCTTGTATTGTTACGAACTATTCTGGTTGCGTTGAAGATATTTACCTCGCAATAATAATGGCCTGGTTGAAAATAGCTCTGAGCAGGTTCGAACTCCGCAAAGCAGTCGATAGCCATTGAAAAATTAAACGAGTCGATTCCAATTTCATAATTTGCCTTCGTGATAAAATTTTGTACTTGTTCCAAATTCGAAAATAACTGCCCGCAAGGTGCTTCGTACCAAACTGATTTTGGAAGTAAATCTTTTGCTTCGAATATTTTCCTGTATGCATAAAATATTTAGTACTATTATGCAGTAAGACTATTAATAATAATTATTTACATACCATAAAAACTTTTAAGGCCAACTTTTAAATCGTATAATTATTTATCCCCCCTTTAACATTTAAGACCGGTCTCAAACTAATTAAAAACTGAAATCAGAATTACAAAAATTACAACGTGCACCATGAATATGTACATGAATGCAAAGGGGTAAAAGCAAGCGATATGAAATTTTTGTGCCTGCGATCTTAAGAAATGAGGTCTTTATTTCAAGTTTTACGGTGCTTGTAATTTTTTAATTCGAACTGCTTTTGATTTAGTTTACCGTTTCCAACCATGATACATAGGAATGATTAAAGGGCTGAGTTTCCTGAGGTCCTCCAGTTTGTTAGGATATGCTTTCCAACAGTGTCTTGAACACGCATGCGGAATATGTCTAGGAGACGGCCTTGTTTTAACGCTGTCCGGAAGTTTGTGGTACTAAATTGAGACAAAAACCAAAATACCTAGGTACTAAAGATTTCACAAAGTCACGAAACAGTGTAAATTTTAGATGGATATAATTACGTAAGTAAGTGAATATTGGTTATTTGCGTGGTAAAATCCTAAAGATGCAGTAAAGGTAGTACCCGAACTCTGCCTTCATATTCACCTAAAATATCCTTCGAAGGCCGAATCACTGTTTCGGGTTGACCTAAAAAGTAAAATAATTATTTACATGTGATTTAAACCAGTTATATGGAAACCAAAATCTCGACAGTTTCAAATATCTGATTGAATTTTAATACATGATTACTAAATTACTATAAATATTCTACTCACATGACAGCTGTTGTTTATAAATTTGATAGAATCGTTGCGACCCCCGCCATATGATATGTCGAAGATCGTTGGAAATCAGCTGGACTTCCACCATGGAACAATCATTATTAATCACACGAGCAGTCCACCAACGACCTGAAAATGACATAGGTAGTCATAATTACTCCTGTATTTATAATTAATGAGACTGCTGTTTAGTAAATAGAAAAAAATTAAGACGGCACATTAGTTCTTAATACTGAAATGATATTTTCTAATCGGAGTTGTGTAATTGATTACCATGCCATTCAATAGTGGTCAGACTCCCTAGCCTAAGTGTAGCCTTTGGATTGTACGGATATTCCTTCAGATATTTTTCAATAAACTTTTGACTATCTGGGTGAACTTGAAGCCATGGTTTCCCTTTTACCAAACCGTTCGTCGTGACCATACGAATATTTTCAAGGGGGCAGTATGCAGCGTAGCCATCATCAAAGAACACCAGAACTCTAGGAAGCAAAACCAGATCAGGAGAAAGACGATAATAAATTCATTAACTCAAAATTAAATTTTATGCATTTTTATTTTTATTCTTTAGAGGATAATTACCGATCTTTGTTTAGCGCAGAAGGTGTTTCAGCTACGATTCCAACGAAATATGCTCTTGCACCCTCCAGTCTAGCAATCACACGCTGACTAACATGAATCCACTCCAGCTTTGGTCGTTTATAATACGCAATGTGCTTTGCATTAACTCTTTTATTCGATTTCCTTGTATGTTTTGTATTATACTTTTCGCCCTGATCAATGAATTTCAAATCCAGCATTGTCTGAAAAAATACGCAAGTTCTGCTTACTTTGCTGTTAGTGCCTAATAGGCAACGGTAATGTAATGTATGTGAATGTAAGAAAGTCAAAAATTTGCTATCCGATCGAAGATTGATAGCTTACATTAAGTAGTTATTTAATTTTGTTAGTGCTGCTGAAATTGCTTCGTATGTAAAAAATCAATAATTAAAAATTACATACCTGTTTAAACATTATATATATTTTTTGAATCTCACCCACCCTCCACGGTTGCTTTAGGCACCTATTCATAGTATAAACTTTATCTCCGACTTTAAAAGTCCTTGGGTTATAGGTATAATGTTGGAATCTGTCACTTGGAGCCGTTTGTTCCATATTTTTATCCTTCTTATTTTCGTGCTCCTGTCAAATAGCAAACAAATGTATATTTAAATATTTGTTTTATAAAACCTTAAACTTGAGTTAGAAGGTTGCGGCAGAAATATACCTTAATTCAATCGTACATCGTAAATAAACTGTATCACGTAGATAAATAATACATACCTCCACGCCGGTACCCCCCTTTTCAGTGCTGGAAACACTGCATCTTCTTAAATCCATGTCCAATTGATCCATAATTAATTTAAAATTTTAATTAAATTTAAAGAAACACTATATTTATAGCAATCACTCCACAATTCCTGAAATTCGGGAATCGTTTTGGTGGTAATCTGTTTGGATTATCTTCTTACATTCAATAATTCAGATTGACTACAACTTTCTTTTACTCCAGCTCGTTAGCTTTCGAACGCAAATACTGGTTATAGTTATAGAACAATTTCCAACCGAAGCAAGAAAATAGAATTTATTGCTTTACACATGCCACGACTAATATTAAATATAGAGCTGGAGCTGATATTGTCAGTCCAAGTGTCAGTTAGAGCCGATCGAGCAATATACAGAAAGTCGTGCTCCCTTCAAGGGTTGTACCCTACAAGTGCTCATTGAGCAATTCCAAGCGGTAAATTTAAAACTTTGGACTATTAAACACCAGTATGTATACGTCCTATACGTTCTAAGCACTGGCACCGACAGTAGCAATGGTTGCAATACGAATAAAACGAACCACGCTGTGAGATACGAAATTAATTATTCGTGACATTTAAGTGTGGTGAAACAACTTTAACAACGAATAGTTTTGAAACAGTAGTATTGTAGGAGCTATTAAATGCATCACTTAACAGATTAGTAAATAGTAACAGTTGTAATTATAAATCAATCTTATTCCATAAAAAACAATACTAACGACAGCAGAGAAGAAGCTAATTATTCTACACGAAGCCAGCTGACACCACTGTTATCAAAGGAATTGGAAGATATAATGAACAGAGCCGAAGCTGAAGGTTTTCTTGTCAAGTGAGCCGTTTGTCAGTTTATGGCACTTGCTTTTCGAAGTATCTATGCAAGTATGTAACCGCCTATAGGAAACAAGCTGAACACTGGAAAGCAAACAACCTTTGAAAGCCTTGAAAGCCAAGCCTTATTACCTATCTATATTATAGTAATGGCTCATATTTTTTTCTAAGGACGAGGCACTGGAGGCAGAAGCAACAACTTCATGTTAATACGCTATGTCACTAACACAGTAATATTTGGATAAATGATACCCGTAGATACTAAAAATGTAAACATTGCTATCTCCCCGAGCTATCGTTTCGTGCTACATTTAATTTCCTTAATTTTGAATAAGCGATACTTTCAGAATTCAGAACTAGGTACCTCTCTGGATTCTATATGATCGGAACTAAGGTTCAATGTTTGCACATTCTCACGCTTTTTTCTGGACTCCAGTTATAAAACAGTATTCTATATATTGAAGCAATAATTTCAAGAATCATTTTACATACAAAAACAGTTTACCAAGATTTCACACTTCACAAAGGAATGACATGAAAGGAAATATAAAAGGGACAGTGTAATTTAAAAATTAATGATTTATTTGCGACTAAAATCGGAAATAAAAGGACACGTCGAAATGAAACGTATTTAAACACAAACGGAAGCATTTTGCTCTACCACAATAACTAAATCGCACAAAATATGTACTTAACAATAATATGCATGCAAAACCTTCAAAGATTAAGATAAGATCCATTGTATCATACTAAATCACATTCTTAAGGAGCAGAAATAGCATGCACCACGTACATTTCAGTTTTTTTTAGTTTTTAACTTAATAATATTCACGTAGGTACATATATCACCAACAAAATAAATTAAGTCGAATGAGTTTTAAATCAAGTGAAAACGATCTTGATACAATATAGTAGAATAAGTACCTAGGTATTAGGTATACTGGTTAACTGTCACAGTAAACAATCTTAACTACGAAAAGCATGCTAATGCTAATAGGAACGAGAGGCAGGATAAAAACGTGACTCATTTGGAAACGTGTACAGTGGCATAAAAACCAGAATCGAGATTTTCTTCGTTTAGTATTGTAAATACCGTAAAACTTCAAATAAGAGCCCCGGCTATCATTGTAAATATTGAATTTTCTCCCCGACCATCGTAATGCTTAAGCATAGGATTTGACCCGGCCAAACAACGAGGCAGGCTGTCTTTAGAGGCCGGCTCTTACAAGAAGTTTAACGGTATATGTACTCTATATACATGGAAAAATATTTTATTTTGTATTACACACTTGATTTCCTTAAAGTAGCTTCCTTCTGCAATTCGCTGCTCCACAATTACAAAATAAAGTCTTACCGGTTGCCATACCTTCCGTGTAATTGTAATCCCAGGTAAGTTCAGATCCGCCTAAGTCAAACAGGGAAATTTATGTATTGTTTCATCACTGTAATTTTAGAACTGGAACCAGAGGTTCGCATTTGGATAATGTAATTACTATAACGGACATGTCTACTTAAGGCTACTATTGTTATATAATAGGGGAATATCTACTCACTATTCACTTCAATTCTTCAATTCAGTTCCCATGGAAACTGGAAGTTTGAGCGAGAGCAAAATAGGTGCAAAAAAATAAAAAATCGAAGAGGTTGAAGAGACTTCGACACATAAAATTGAAACTGAAAAGTGAATGGAATTGGTATTCCCCTGTTTAGTATATACTTTAAGCCAACGCTTATCTTGGGGGTACTATAAGGCTTATAGTAGTTAAGGAATGCCTCATATTTTTCCATAGTTACGAATCATTACTTACGATTAGCTAAGTAATGAAGTTAATCTAATTTGATGACCATAATAATGATCGCAGGTAATAATGCACCTCGATATGTTTACCACTAACGACCAGTTTTAAAGTAAGATCAAAACTACATCAATAATCTTACATTTTATGTTACACCCAGTAAACAGAGCAAGATACGGAAATCGAATATCGTGAGTATCCACAAACACGTGTTGGCAGAACAAATTAGGACTACAAGAGTGCTAAAAAAACAACTACAAGATTAGTTCGATTCATGAGTATTATACCAAACCATTCAAAAATAGGAGCGATTTCACCTAAGCCAAGTAAATTAATAATTTGCTTACATTAAAGTAACGTCCAACATTTCCAATTCTCTTGGCGTCCACTACATAAATTTTGATCTTGTCTGGAGCTAAGCCATAATAATACCGGGTCTTGGAAATCCCCTTCATCTCTTCTTTGAAAGTCTGAATGAAATTTTGCGGAACGTCATGGGTGCTGGGACTCGAACTGATACCATTAGATTCTACCACAGTTGCCTCGTACCCTTCTTTATTCTGTTCACTAAACTCCAAGAAATCGAGATCCGCAAGATATTCATCACCAAACTTCTCCGCCTTCTGCAATATGAAGAAATATGAATGCTGCAATTAATGCTCCATTATACTCCTTCCTCTACGTGTACAATGCTCTAATATTTATAAGGGGACCGAAGAGCAAAAAGCATAATGTAGCGTACGACTCGCGGTCGCGACTTTTTTTTATTTCCTAGTGACCAAACACATCGGAAAACGTAAAAGCATAACAAGGATAATGCCCCCATAAAAAGCATAATTATAGCCCATAAAGAAGTGCAAACAAGCAAAATATGGTGCACCGACAGAATTTTAACAGGTAAATTTAGATGTTCCTCATATAAAATTTGAACACAAATGTTGAAACTCAATTCAATTTGACCTAGAAAAAAGGTTTCGTGATGGTGAAAACTGAAGACTAAAATAAACACAATTGTCGAATGAAACAAAGAAAACGTAAACTAACCAATAAAATAAGTTTCACGTTTTCAAAAAACTAGTTTTTGTTTGAAATTTTCATTTTCATTTTTGCTGTAAATCAATAGTTTTTAAAAAAGCATAATGACCTCGATAAAGCATAAAAACATAAAAAGCATAATGAGGTTCCAAAAAGCCTGAGAAACTATCCCTGTTCCAATTTATCGGGAAACAGTGGCGGACCTCCCATATCGAAAAGGGTGATACTTTTCTCATCATTGAAAATACTCTTTTTTTCCATGACGGTTTCACCATAGTTTTCCATGACTAAATATTTTTATTTTCCCTAAAAAATACTTTTACGACCTACTTTTTTTTTCCATGTAAATTTAGAGCCTTATTTTCTGAGGGTGTACTTTTTTCTTCATTAAC
>JAAXYX010000879.1:0-29226 GCA_036851915.1 Ptenothrix huangshanensis
CCATTTCATCTGAAGCTGAAGGGGCAAAGAAAACAATGGCGTATCAATAAAATCATGTAAGGTTATAATGATACATAATTACAATTGATTATCGCTTAAACAATTACAAATGACAATGAAATAATGGCATAAATTAAAACATAACAAATGGTTTTCGTTTCCCCATTGGAATTGCTTGTACCGCTTGTATGTCAAATCTCAATTTATTATAATCACCACTTTGAATTTGACTCTACCAATATCCAACGGCGTAATTATTCTAGTCTAACTATTATTTCTACATATGGTAATTAACTGAACGCTAAAATTATAGACTATATAAATGACCTACTGTGATGCTCTAATTTCGCAAGTTATAAGTTGCAATTAATTTACCAAACGGAATAGCAATTCGAGCAATTGAATGTACATCAGGAAGGAGATATGGTAGAATATATAAAGAGACTTGATAAAGATTATCGATAAAAGATTCAATATTAAATGGTCAGTAAAAAAAATAAACAAATCCCATACTAAATAATACCTTTGTATTCATTTATGGCACTTTGAGCCCATCTACAATCTACGTATTGAGACTCCCGCCAACCCGAACCCTGTCCTGTCCGTCCTACAAAAATCTCACTTGTAATTACGAAGATTAATAAAATGGAGATGAGTAGTTGTAATTACACAATCATCACAACCAACCTGGCTTTTTTTCGAACTAGTATTCTCAATAAGATGTAAATAGTAACGTAAATAAAAGAATTATCTTTGTAGCAATAATAAATTACTTACTGTGGGTGCACTTCAAATGATCTAGTGTGGAGCTCAAGCGCTCCTCGACAAACTACGTAATGTACGTGAACACACGATTTCAGTTTCAGCACGTCATCTCAAACGAGACGAGACACAAGGGTGAAACCTGACGGAGCTCACTTGCTCTCACTTGCTCTCACTGCTAAAAAATCTCAGAATATTGCCATAGTTACATGCAAGTTCTATGACAATATTCTGAGATTTTTTAGCAGTGAGAGCAAGTGAGAGCAAGTGAGCTCCGTCAGGTTTCACCCTAATTATTGCTTACGATTGAGATTCAGGATTCAGGATTAAAGATGCATTTTTCCTGAACATTTCCGAATATGGTGTGTGCGTAGTTAGACCATGCTATAATTATATAGCATGGTTTGTTTGTGTTTTTTGGTGAACTGTGGAATATAAGTAAGCGTGACTAATCAATTATCGATTATTATTTCTAGTATTACCTACTTGAGATGTTGGTTTGTTGTTGGTGTCTGTGAATTGCATTGAATTATTGCAAGGTCCACAAATTCTGTAGATCCAAGTTTTCCACGAATTTAATTACCTTTACTGCCACCGGTAGGTCTGTTTGTTGTGGAATTCATTCCGTCAAATGGATGTTTGTTGTAACTAGCAATTTCGGTATCATTAAATTCCTTTATCAATAACTGTACAAAGTTATTTATTAGTCAGTAGTGGATTGGTATTTGAATTGAGCTACACAGAGGTAGTCAACATGGATGCATGCATAGGTAGGTATGTAGGTAGTTGATGTTGACAGTTGTTTGTCGATTAGTCGCCATATTATTATGTAGGTAAAGAGAATGTTGAACGTATATATATTTTTATGTAATTATATAAGCATAACCAAGTTGATGTGGAAGTATCGATTTGGAAAGTAGGTAAAGTCAAGTGAAGCTAAGTCAAGTAAAGTAGAAAGAGTTTGTGGATGAAAGACTTTGTCTCTGTGCTGTGAATATATCTAGGAAGTCATTTCTGCGTGGGATACGTGTGTGCTACGATGCTACCTAGATTTTATTTTCAAGTTATTGATTAACCGATGCGGATACGGCATATTTAGAAACCGACAACGAAAACCTACAGCCAGCGACACCGATACCGGTGCCGATTATTATTTACCGATGCCAAACAAGAAACGAACAAGACTAATTATTGTACCTACTTGCCCGATCACCTAAAACTTCCACTGTGCAAATTAATTTTTGTGACTAACGATAACCATCGTTGGAATTGCATTTATTTATGCTATTTATATAAATGCCTTAGATGGTTTTCGAAGAAGCAAAATACGTTGAAAGGTTCCAATTCTAGGTATTTGGCTGGAGAAAGATAATAATGAAAAATCAATAAATTAGTACATTTTTGATTATCTAAAGTTGATTCTGGTTTGAATTGAACCACGTACGTAATACGTCAGCGCATTGAAATATTGAGTGCTCTAATTGGTAGTTGATTTTGGTCATGGATAATTAATTAGGTGTATTGACTTGAAAGGTGAATTGAATCGTTATTTCAATTGGTTGGTAGCAATAGTACTATGGTAGGTAGTACTAGTTAATTGAAGTTGCCAACGAAGTAACAGTGAAATTAATTATTTCTCCTCACTCTTTTACAAGGAATTCATAATAAAAGTAAATGAAAACTCTACCAGGATTTGTTACTAGGTAATTAATTATTTGTATCTTTGCGTAATTAAGTAATTTATATTCTTTTGAGTAGTGGAGACTTAAAAGTAATTCTGTAACTATAATTTGTAATTACATAGGTATACTTATGCATAGGTACTATTTTAATTGCCTTCCGATTGCTTTTCACTTAAGCACAATACCAAGGCTAGTATCCGTATCAGTCATCTATTTGAGCAAATATTTCCAATCAGCAATTACGTTCGACTTGATTCGATTGCGAATCAATTAGGTTAGTTTAGAAATTTTTGTGCTGGCGCCTATGTTTTGACCTTTATTTACACAAGCGCTTTAATAATTCCGATCGGATCTGCATTATAATTACGGTTCATCATTTGTATTTTTGTAGATTAGCTTATTTGAAATTATTAAAATTCAAAACGGTTGGTTTCCAAGTTTTTATAATGAGAAGAACGTAGAATATTTTACAAGTGTAGAAAGATAATTACTGAATTTTTTCTGTGCGTTGTTTTCTTCCTCGGTCGGTACGCTATATTTTAGTTTGGTTGGTGGAGTTGGAGTTGGTGTTTGAAAGACAGTAATTTAGTCTAGATAGATGAATAAATAAGTCGTATAATTATTTTGACTTTGGTCGTTTAAAAGTGCAACTGATAATTACGGGAGGGAGGGAAGGTGTAGAAGCAGAAAGGTTGTTGTTGTCTAACTGTAAATGTCGGTGTTGGTATGTTGTTTAATGGTGGCTGTTGTAGGCAGGTATTCTTTATTCTTTCCTTTAATCGTTCGATGACGATGTGATGCGATGCGATGTGATCCTTTACCTCTTTCCTTGATTCGATGATGATGATGTTGAATGTGGTTTCGTTTGGATTGGTTCGAAGTTTTGTGGATGTAAATGTGTAAAATGATGTGAAAAGAAAAATGGTCGATGTTGATGGTTGATGTCGATGTTGCTAATGTTAATGTTGATGTGTTGCTGTTTCCCTTGTTCTTTCTGTTGTTCTTGTTGCTGGGCAGATTCAAAGGAACACCAAGACCAAGACCGAAGCTAATCAGAGACAACTACAAGTAGGAATAATATTTAATGTAATATTATTGTAAAGTAAATTGAGTGAATCGTGTGATTGTTTCATTTCGATTGCGAAAGGTGTACCCAAGTTACACAATAGTTACGCACAACTCTCAAGTCACTAGTGAGCATATCAGTTGCTGGTTAATTTGTAGTTGTTAGTTGCATCGGCTTTGACTTGGACATACGAGTTGGATATAGACATCGACATCAATTCAAGGTTTACCCTAATCGTCGATTGTAGTCGTAGGTATTCTCAGTTTGCAGATTGATTAACTTGGCTCTTGGCTCCCCTTTGCTTTGCTATGAATGCTAGTTCTCAGTCCCAGTTCTATATTTATTCAGGAAAGACACACCAAAATCGCCTTATTAGTTGGTTTTTTATCACTATCTAGCTGTGAGTGACTAGTTCGTTGTTCGTCTACATTTGTTTATAAATGGTTGCCTTAGGTATAGATTTATTTCTGGATTTACTCAGCAAGGTGTGTTACCTATGTGCAGAGACAAACCTGTGCTGTGAGTAGACATGTGTCTCTGTCTCTTCTCTTGTATCGGTACTCTTGTATCTAATCGTATTGAGTCAAACTTCGAACATATCACTATCATCGGTGTAGTATAATGGTGATATTCCATGTGGATTTGGTTTTTTGTGTCGACACCGATGTGGAAGTCGAGGCGATAATACAAAATTATTTTCAGAAAGTGAATAGTGGGTATTAGTTGGTTTGATATTAAGTCGGATGGATAGTATGTTGTTCTTATGTGCATTGTAATTATTAAATAATGAATTGAGATATACAAAGCAAAATAAAGCATGTTTTTTCTTGTTTTTTTCTTCCAGAGTTGAGAAGACTTGTGACCTGTGCTGAATGCAAATTTGAGTAACAATACAGCTCATGTACATTTTTCAAATTTACGAAAAATAAAGGATCGTTCGGGTCTAAAGACAGACGACAGACATACCTACAATCATGGATGATGTTGTGGACCTTAGTGTTAAGTAAGTGTTTACTGTAATTTCTTCATTTATTTATGTAGATTCTTTCATGTGTATAGGTATCTGTGTATATATAGATTTTTTATACTGTTTGATTCTGATGCGTTTCGCCTTTTGTCGATTCCTATAACACAAATAGGTAGATTTAATAGTTGTTTTGCCAAGTTGTTTAAACAGAAATGCAGTAGTAATGGGTAATGAAATCGGAAGGGGGGAAGGGCTCGACGTAATTAAATTATGTATTGCACATTGTAGTTGTATTTTTATGTTTCTTCACTGGCAGAGGCTGTGGGTGCAAAAAGTTGTTTGAAAAAACAAATTGCGAAATAAACAGGAAAAAATGATGGTCTGTGAATTCTATTTTAGCAATATAGGTACAAGTATTTAGGTACCCAAAGCTCAGGCCATGCAAATGAAGAGAAGGTGAACTAACTATAAGCTAAACTGACAAACAGACCTTAGTTAGTATTTAGTTTTAGATGTCTTGATGTTTTCTTTGGTATTTCCTTCTGCCAAGAATATTGTTTGAGAATCGATGCCAGAAATGTGAAATGTGTTGGCTAATTCACTTCGGTTTGGTTTCGGATGATTCAGATGAGCAGGCCGAGAGAAGCGAGTTGAAATCCAAACCGAAGTGTAATACTGTATTATGTGGGTGTAAAAAAAGGTGCATGAATTTGAATGTGACATTTTTATTTACTCTTCTTAAAGCTTCAGTTCCTTGCTTATTTTTAAATAGGTCGTTAATTAAAGCGAGCATTGGGGGAAAAGCTAAGAAGTGAGCGTAACTGTTCATTTGGTTGCAATTCAGATTTGAAAGTCAAAATTATCTTTGTCGTTATCGTAAAAGCATGGACTTGACTTGTTTCATTCAAAGTCTCGGTTGCGGTAGTCCGTAGGAGATTTTAAATTGTCGACTGTATCTGAGACTGTGACTCTGACTCCTTCACTTTGTTTTCCAAACACATCAAATCATCAAATTATCCTTAAAATATCACTTGGCATAAAATTAGTGATAAGTGGGCACAAGATGTATAGTCAAAATTCAAACTGACACATGTTACTAGCTATGTGCTTTTTCGTAATTTTTACAGAATGTGGTAGTAGTAGCAATAGCAGAGCAACAGCTGCTGTTGATGTTGGGCAAAAATAAAATCCTTGATTAGGGAAAACAGTTTTAGAGTAGTAGAGCGGTAATAGTCGTCGTTTTGTATATACCTACTCTGTTGTAACTATATTTGGTTGGAAGAAAGAACATCGTATATTTTATATCCAGCAAAAATATAATTTTTGCTGTCCACGTTGTTCATTATTTTCTTGCCGTTTTTGTGCATGCAAAAAGTTTAACTAGGTATTTATTTAGCTGTGTTAGTTTTATATTATGTTTCTGGTTAATAATTTATTCTGAGTATATTCCGCAGTTGCCAAATCCGTCTCGAAAAGCTACTTACGTTTTGAACTTGTGCACCTTGCAGGCTTTGCACTTTTCAACAGTGCATTGTTAGCAGATTAATTGCGAGTGAGACTGAATGTAGACAGGGAAGGTTACTTTTTCTAAAGAATATAATTATAGTAGGTACTCTGTTCCTACATATGTTTTAAGCGACTGCTGTTTAAAATAAATAGAAATTGAGCTCCGCTTTTCACATTATCGTGCTTGTTGCTCACCATGTTTGTAGATGTTTTGTTCTGGAATAGGTTATAGGAATAGGAATGATATTGTTCTTATTGCATTAGGTGGTTTTATTCTATTATATAACGAGCATTATAAGCAAGAAGGGAAATTAACCTACATTAATCACAAGTTTAAAATATTCGTCATTCAAAGTGAACTATAATGTACCTAATAAAGTTTTTGTGTCGATCTTTAATATTAATGCAATTAATTCCAATATTATGTTCGTTTGATTTACAGGAAAGACAGTCCGGTTGCAACCCGAGCTCCGAGTCGTCAACAAGATGTCATGTCACCCGACACGACAGCCATGGACATGTCCCCTTCACTAAATCTCCCCTTGCCACTCCCGCTAGGCTTGCCCATGTCTTTGAATCTACCGCTACCTCTCCCACTTTCCTTAGCAGCGGCAGGAATCCCACAAGTTCACGTGCCCCATGACCTTGCCCGACTTGCAAGTATGCTGCGGGAACGGGAGAGCAAGGACGATGGGGGGAGCGGGGGTGGTGGTGGTCTCGGTCTTGGCCTTGGGATGGGAGGTGGCGGCGGAGGCACACCTAATAGTCGCGGTATTAGCGCACTAGCATTACCTTTCCAACTTCATCATCAAAATCCACTTCAGCCTCTTCAACTCTCCAGTAATACACACAAAACCCCTCATAACTTGAAACGAAAGAAAGAGCCTCATCATCAACAGCAACAGACGAATATAAATCATCTACAACCTACTAGACGTAGCCTTCGACCCCGGATCGAGAGGAGCTATGCTGAAAGTCCCGATATCGTCGTCGACTATGACGACGAATCTCCCAAAGTAAATGGAATCATGAATGGAAACGGAGTCGATGAGGATGAGGAATCGGATGGAGAGCCAGGAGCAATGCCACCACTTCCAACTATAATTGTAAGTCCCTCACTAAAAAAGAAATTGTTATCTAAACACCCTAGATCTGGTAAATTTACAAAAAGATGTTCACAGGATGTGCTGAAGATCAAAATCCAGAATTATTCATGATACATTTTAGTATTTTTCTATTATTGTTATTATTTTTATTCATTTAAAAGACAACTTAGTCCATAGGAGAATACAAAAGATAAATGTAAGATACTGTAATTTGCATTTGCTGTAACTGAGATGTGTAGGTTACAATTAGTTATATTTAGCATGATGTGATACATATTAATGTGTACATATTACAGAAAGTAGCAGTATGTTATTGCATAGTTATGACTAATGAGGTTTGGAGTAACATTATTGCTTTGTGATTTTTGAAGTACGTACCTACCTAGAATTTTGAAGCGAGTTTTATAGTATAAAGTTGAATGTTGTTTTATTAGAAAGTGCATTAGCTTAAAGGAGAGAAGCGTATAAAATGAAATGTCTTTACGAACTAGAGGTTTGTAATAAGTAAATTAGCAATTATTTTTCAAACGTAATGAATCTGATGAACCATAACTAGCAGCAATATAAACCTTCGAAGTTAGGTATGTTGTGATTGGTGCTAATTTTCCTGAATGGAATATATCTATGCTAAACATTAGTTCATACAATTATTACTTCCATTTTATGATTTCGTTATGCTGAGTTCGTCACTTATATATAATTTAATGTTGATTTTTCCTTGATCAGCGTTACTAGTACGGTGACAAAATTGAGGTGTTTCACAAGTTTGGATTCATGATTCTTTATATCGTGGGTTTGAATATTGAAACCAACAGAAAAATGAAACTAATTGTTCCTGCGATGTAGCTATATATTGTGTAACTGTAACTATTAAGAGGAGAACCAGTATCTTCAAGGGTGAAAATGAAATTATTGTAATAGAGTGTCAGATAATAGAAATACTGTTGATTTGCATCGTTTAAACACCTTTATGATACTAAACATGAATTTTATTGTTTCCGTCACTGATGCAGGAACTATCACCGGCAGAGCAATTGGCACGTCAGAAGATCCTGCAGCGTCTCCGGGAACATCTAAGGAATGAAGAAATGAAGCTAGTCCTCCTAAAGAAACTGAAGCAGTCACAACAAATGAAGGAGAATGTGTGTGTCCCTCCCCCACCCAACACCTCAGGATCCACCCACAATGGAACTAGTGTGGGTAGTAATAGTAGTAGTAATCATACGTCAGCTGTGTCTTCAGTTCCGAATCAAATGGGTGCTCCACTCCAACCTCCGCCATCTCATCCGCACAGTGGTCATGGCCACGGTGGCCATGGTGGTCATGGTGGTCACGGTGGTCACGGAGGCCACGGTGGTAGTCATAACTTACAAAATCTTCACATGCATCAACTTGGACCACCGGGTCTCAAAGGACGATCTTCTCCGAAATTGCATCCGAATTCGATAAACCTGAGTGGTCGAGGAGATCGAGATAGAGAAAGAGATAGGGATCGTGATCGTGATCGGGATAGAGATAGGGACCGGGATCGAGACAGGGATATACATGGAATGGGTGGTCATGATGGCGGTCATCATGGTCACGGAGGAAGTATAAGAGATCGGGATCATCATGGAGTTGGTGGTCATGGTTCTAGTAGACATGGTGGGATCCATGGAATGCCTTCCGCAGGACGTAGTAATGTCAGTCATCAGTTAAATCACCATTCATCTAATAAGTCTATGCCTACCTCTAAAGTACCTTCGCTTCTTAAAGGAGTAAGTTTTTCTTAATAATCACTACTTTTTTCGTATCTACGAATTAATATTGTAATTATTGTATTACAAAAGCTGCATTTTTGACTTCTTGATTCTTACCGTGATGATTACAATGTGGATTCGATTATATTTTCAGCAACCTCCTCCTCGTGGTTCAGGTTCACATCACATTGCTCCACCACCTCCTCTATTGATGGCTCCACAACGTTCAGCGGGTTCCAATATTCCTCATAACCTTCTGTTGGCTCATAATTCTCTTCTGAGAGGTATGAACCAAGCAACGAATAAAAGTAAACACTACACAATTCTAATTCAATCAAATCAATCATTTTCTTTTTCTTCTTTAACCTTACATTATTTACAAACTGCTATCTGTGGAAGTAAAGGTTTCAACAAAACTGCGCATCGAATTTGTCATAAAAATGTCAATGATGTTTAATTAATCGTGGTTTATTGTTGTAGGAGCATCCAGAGGCCAACAACCCGGAAATATGATGCTCGGATTTGGAAATAATCCTCCTGGTGCTGTACCATCTCCAAATATTTCCCCGGCCAATATGGCTGATAAATATGACCGTCCTAAAGAAGCACATTCTTCCTCGAGTTCGTCTTCTCAGCAGGTAATTTCAACAACTTTAATTATTTATTTATTGTTTCCTTCTCGATTTCGACCTTGTGTAGGTCTGAAAATCAATTTTTACTGTTAAGACTGATGTAAGCTTGAGACTAAAATCTAACTGAAGCTCACGTGCCCTGTATTAAATAATATAATTTACTATGAAATGTGTTTATGAAAAAACAATTACCTACGTAGATAGTTTGAGAAATTTTGATCAGATCACTCAGGTCATGTCAGTAATGAATTACATATTTACTTTTATTGCTAGGGTTAATGGTTTTGTACACAGGCGTAGTGTAGTAATTTGCTGGTTCTAGTTAGTTGAAAAAAACATTACAGTACATGTGTCACAGTAATAACTAATACCGCCACTACCTTTTATACCTACACCACACCACCACCACCACCATTCTTTCCTTTATTTTGCCTTGACTTGACTTGAGTTACACCCACTTTTTGGTTTTCAATTTTCACTTTTCATTTACGTACTACTACCGCGTGGATAGGTAATTAATCTAGAATTTCCTTAGATTCCTATTTTCTATTCACTTTGTCGCCAGCCACCACGATCCGGAATATACAGCTAAGAGTTGGATTCTAAAATGTCAAATCTCAGAGCCGTAATGTAATTGTGAACATGGTGGTTGAAAGTGAAAGATATTACACCATTTTTAACATTCTGAAAAACATGTTTACATTTTTAAATTGGATTAGTTATTACGTATGTCATAGTAATGGGATGCTTTTGGAAAGTAGAATAACGAACTTGATTCTTGGAAATGTTTGATTAACATATTTACCTATTAAAATTTTTGTTCCGTCAATGACTACGATCAAGGAAGATTAAGGACAGTGAAAGAAGCTTATGATTGTTTACACTAAAAATTATATCTCCATTCTCAGTATTGATATGAATATACGTAGGTACCTAGCCCTAGGTTTAATAACTATGCTTCTGCTTGTACACGGAGGCTTATTCGATGGAATGAGAAACGCAGCGAACGACTTTTTAATAATTGATGATTTGATTATGAAATACTATTTAAACATGTTATATCAGTTACCGTTAGATTTAGACCATTCTGGATTTCTCTCTCCAAGTAAAATATTATGTATATGCTACTCCTTGTTTTCAGTGTATTTTTAATATACCTGTGTTCAGTCGGGAGAGATTAGTAGTAAATGAATGCAGGGGAGGCCCGACCAGTCTAGAAAATCTAAAATCCAAATGGACTCTCAACTTTTTTAACGTGGTGAAAACGGAGGAGTTGCACAACTAGAGTCCCTCAAATTATTTCATCTACCCAGGGCTCTAAACAAGGTTCATGTCCGCCCCTGAATGATTTTGTCTAGAATCTAGATGTGAAACATTGCGGGTATTTTATCTCTGTCACAATCACAATCGTCGTTCGTTTTGTGTAAGAGTCCTGGTCGTAGTCAGTGAGTTTGATCTAATTCCAATAAGGATCGAATCCAATGAAGTTTGAACCCAGGAGTAGGAGTTGAACACAATTAAATGTTGAAATATGGGAAGGGGCAGTACGTGTCATTAACATTAACCGTTTCTAGTCAGTATGTATATGTAATCTCCATTTATCTGAAGGCTAGTAGAAAATGTTTCGACTGAGCTAGCAACTAAGAATAAAACCAAAAATGCCTACTGTAGGCATACGTATTCTACCTGCAAGGCAGTGGTTGTAATTGAAACTTAACAATAATTGAAAATTGATTTTGAGGAGATTGTACCTATGAGTATGTGTTTTGATGGGTTGTGGTCGGGGTGTGTGGGATGGACATAGAATTGTTTTAGTGTAATTGAACTAGTACGTACGCTAGTAATTGTAATTATAAATGAGACTTTAATCTCTGTCTGATTTGATGATTAAACATGCTGCACAGCTACTGAGTAGCTCGAGTTCAAACATGGTAGCTTCTAGCAGTGTGGATGGGAGTAATGGGAAGGCTGCTAGTGGTGGAAATAATGGGAGTAATAGTGGTGTAGGAGCTGGAGCCACCAATGTTGCTCTCAGTGTCAATGCAGCTAATGCCAGTGCTAATGCGTCTGGTGTCGGTGTGCCGCTAGCTCCTACACTAGATCAGGTAGGTTTCACTCGCTCACCTATACATAGTCACCTCCCGCAACTCGAACGGATCTTCTAGAAATCCGAATTTCCGGTCCCAATATTACTTGCACGATTGGGAACTCACTTTGCATGTCGAATGTCATGTTGTGTCATGCCGTGCCGTGCCGTGCTCCGCCATGCCATACTTTGCTATGCTATATGATACTATACCATGTCGCGTGAGCTACGAAAGTTCTTTTTAATTTCTTTAGTCGGCAGTATAAAGAATAAAAGTATTAATTAATTCTTTGTGTTCCTCCATCTTGGTCTTCGTCTGGATTTTCTGTTTTTTTAGTCACTCTTGTAGCACATTTATCTTGCGATAACTTTTATCTTGTATGTATTCCAGTCCAATGTCAAGGAGCCATGGATTATTTTTTATTTATTAGTTTGTAGAGGCAGTGTAGTGCTTAGAGTTAGACGTTAGTATTATTACAGTTAACGAATCTGAAAATTGTGTTTGAATCTCGCATGCTACTTACGATTAGTTTTAGTGTTCCTATGAAGGATATTATATATTCCTTCATTTTTAATTATCTGTAGGACGAGATAAGAATGCAAAATTTGCTATCTACGTTTTGCTGAAGTTTACTCAAGGAACAAAAAAATGCAAAGTACAAATTTTGCTGGAATTAATGACACTTTTTTTATATATTGCACTTAAATTTTGAGGAGGCGTGAATAGCATATTTTGCTCTGTTTCGACAGCGTCGATACATATAATTACATGTAGGTATGTACATATGAACAGCATGCCTTTTGTGCACCTTGAGCGACGTCATAGAAAGCAGCTGTTTTAGTGTTGTTCCGAATTTTTTTTTATGGATGATTACATATTTTCTTCTGTGTATGATTTCATATGTTTTCATAATTAATTTATTTTTTTCTATTTATTATTCTATGCTGTGATGGTCTGTTGGAAACTAGAATAGGATACTTGTGATGATAGGATTATGATCCCGTGCAACATTGAATAGTTTAATCAATGTTAAATTAACATGAAAATTGTTAATTCAATTGTTGACTCAAGGTTAAAATTGGGTTTAGAGTAATTACAATCTCGTTGGAACAGCGTTTGTGTCCCGAGTAAAATTATGTTAGCAGCAAGCATCTCTTAATTGTTTACTATTATATACCTTATGTTCAACCTGTAATGAACCTCAAACAGCATGATAAACAAATGAAGTAAATGGGACATAAAAACTCTAAGCCAATTTGTAACACTTTTCAACTATGGGATGTTGCGTGGGATGATTTGTGACTCGTGATGTGTTGGTCGCTGTAGTTATTGTGGCTTTAACTTTAGCAAGTAGGTACTTACAATTATACATACAGTACATGTGATAAGTACATAGGTATTAGGATTGATGACAAATGTTGATTTGGACGATGCAGTTGTAAAGATTATGTTATTGGGGTAAAAAAATAGGCCGAAAGAAGACACAGACTGGCTGCAGCCGCAGCTGCCCCACCGCCCCAAGTCAACGAACGGGAGGAAGAGCGTGAGACGCCGGCACAGCGACAAGCAGCTGCTAAACTGGCACTACGGAAACAGCTGGAGAAGACATTGCTGCAAATCCCGCCACCGAAACCCCCACCACCAGAAATGAATTTCATTCCAAATCCAAATAACATGGAGTTCTTAGCTTTAGTAGGACTGGAATTTGTTGTTGACTACATTACCAAAGATCCCACACTTATCATCCCCTCGCCCGATGCTTTCACATGCACTCAGTGCAGCACTGACTTCTCATCTTCCTGGAAATGGGATAAGGATAAAAACAATAAAGGTATGAGAAGGAATAAGGTACCTATTTATTTACCTAAAGGTCTTGGAATTAATTGGGTGATGGTAATGCTGTGAATGACTTTATGCTACAATATGAAAATCTTTGTGATTTAATTACAGGAAAAGTTATATGTGAGCAATGCGTAACGACAAACGTGAAGAAATCCCTTAAGGCTGAACATACGAATCGACTTAAGACAGCTTTCGTGAAAGCACTCCAGCAAGAGCAGGAGATCGAGGCTCGTTTAGCTCAAGGAAGCTCTCTGAGTGAGACCCTTGGACTTGGCGGCGGGAATGGAAGAACGGCCTCTACTCCCTCGCCCAAACCGGCTGATCGAGATCGTAATTCCCCACAAGTGGTCACATCCTCGGCCACAGCCTCCTCCAATCCATTAGCCGGTGTCCGAGGCGGTGAACAATTGAACTCGTCTTCAGTTTCTATAAGGAACCGAACTCCAAATCAGTCTCCAGGACTCATTGGGCTGCCTTTGACGATGCCCCATGCTCAACGAGACCGGGAGAGAGAGCGGGAGCGGGTAGAGAGGGAAAGGGAGCGGGAACGGGAGAGGATGGAGAGGGAACGGGAGCGTGAGAGTGAGAGACAGGAGCGACATCGGGAGCAGAGGGAGAGGGAAAAGGAGAGAGAAGCTCTGCACCATAGAGAAGCTCAGCGTGAGCTTCAACGAGAGCTCCAGCGAGAACAGCATCGGGAGAGGGAGCGGGAGCGAGAGCAACAGAGAGATCGGGACCATCGGGAGCGGGAGCATCGGGTGTCTGTCCGAGACTCACATGCTGCTATCAATCTTCAACACCAGCTCCGACACGAGATTCAACAAGCATCCGTTCAACTCCAACAAACTCTCCAAGCTCAAGCACAAGCTGCCGCCGAGCAACATGCTCAGCAACAACGAGAACATCACCAACAGCAGCAGCAACAGCAACAACAACAGCGGGAGCATCAACAGCAACAGCAGAGAGAACAAAGGGAACAACGGGAACATGAGCGTCAGCAAAGACACCAATCCCAATCATCCAAATCCTCGAGTCAATCGAAACAGCAACAGCAGCAACAACAACAACAATTAAGTTTCCCCAATCTTTCTGCTCTCCAGGCTTTCCGAGATTCAGCGGCGCTAGGGAATCTAAACTTATTAAATCTAAGTAACGTTAATGTGATGAATTCGAATCCATCTGCTTCCACTTCCTCCGGCGGTCATGGCTCATCTTCTCACTCAAATAATAATCCTAATCAAGCCTACTCCAGTTCAAAGAGAAGCCGTCCATCCAGCAGTAGGAGTCAAAGTGTATGTCTTGTCTCATTATTTCCTAGAAGTTACAGTTTTTGCAATATATTTTATACGTTGGGATTCAGTTACTTTTTTTCGTCACATATAGAATTCAATACTGGTTTCTCTTGATCAGTGTTAGCCGTGTTGTGACAATATTAATTTGTTTCACAAGTTTGGGTTCACGATTTTTCTAATATTGTGGGCTTGAATATTGAAGCAGACAAAAAGATAGATGGACTACAGCAGAAGGAGATCAAGGTGCTGCTTAATCGTATGTGTAATTGAGAATTTAATTTGAATTTTAGCAGATAGCGAAACAGCAGCGATTGGAAGCAGATGCCGCTAAGTTTGCCAGTGCAATTGGGATGTCAACCGGAGGAGGAGCAGGAGGACAAGGGGGAATTTCTGCCTCGGCTGTTGCAGCTGCTGCGGCCCTTCAAGCAGCTCATCAGCAAATGCTGAGGATGCCACCGAGTCAACACCAGCCTCTACCTGCACATCTTCTTCACTTCTCTCCACTTCTGTATCCATACCAAATGGCTATGGCTCAGGCGCAGGTACAGGTATTATACACACACAGCCCACCCTAATTGTCGTCCTTCAATGTCAAACAAGCCATCCACATTTTTTCACTTTTGCCAGATCTTTTGTGGTCTGGATTCTACATCCAGTATTTTTGTCGTTGAACAATGTAGGTTTTCAAAAGAATGCTATTTTACAGATTCTAGATTTCTATTTTCAGAAATTGGTCAGGTTTGTTTGCATTTTTTGAAATGTCGCAGTTAGGTTTATGTCTGTTTTTTCAGAAACCTTCTGAGTAAAATTTGAATGTTTTCAAAGGTTTGCTTGTAGAGCAATATTTATCGCTTTTTGAAACTAGACAACTGTTACAATTTTCTCCATCCCATAATCTGCTAGTGGAAACCCGATGCTGTTTTAACATTGGCGGACGATAGTACTAGCTTTTTTCGTAGATTTTTTTATTGGTTTTCGCTTGTGTTATCTTTTTCGTTTTTTAATTGCATGCCTTTCAATTCATGTTTTTTTTATTTTTGCTCGTTTGATTTTTTTGGTGTGCAATTATTTATTATCTTAGGTATACTGTTCATATTGCAATTGAGCACTCACGTAATTGTAGTGCGTATACGCAGTATGTTCAAGGGCCATAGCTAATTAACATTTGACTCCCCAAGTTGGTTCTCAACATATGAGTCTTATTGTTGACGAACTATGGCAAAGCAATTTGTAGATTTTTCTCACTCACATTGGGTCGTCCTTAAGTCGTTTCGATGGCTTATTTTTATGACGGCTTGATCTCGAGAGATTCTATTACATTTATTTTAATTAATTACAAATGACGGCACTATGCTGCAATGATGTAATATGTAGCTATGTATTAATGTAGTTATTAATATTTGTCACATTTTTTGGGGCATAAATTCACCGTGTCCTTTTCTTATCCCTATATTACAGCAAGCCACGGGTGGAAAGCAAGTAACACCTACATCTTTGGCGGAACTACAAAGGCAAGCTGCGGATCTACAGCAGCTCCAGCGCCAATATCTTCTAGATATGATTCCCAATTCAAGGAATTTACCTCAAAACTGGAAAACATGAGTTAATTTGAATGATTAGCAGTAACATTTTGTAACAATAGTAATAGTAGGAATAATAATATACATAATTAAATTACGTATATTATTAATTATGTATTCCTTGTACTTGTATAGCTACAAACAAAAAAAGCAACACACTATAAATAATTAATTAAGAATAGTTATAATTAATTGTTCTACTACCTAGTAGTAGATAATTACTTCCGTGCTTTTAAAAAAATTGTATAATAAACTAATTATTTACGTGTATGTAGAAGGAATGGAGAGAATAGGAAAGCTAATTAGTAAGTTAATTTAGTAAACAACTACCTACCTAGTTAAGTTTGGATTATGGTTATGATTCTTAAACAAGCGTTCTGATTTGATTCTGTTATTCTCGCTGTTCTATGTAAGTAGGCACGAGAGATCGAAAGGGAAGAGTAATTATAAATATGGTATATAATTACAATGTTATTACACTTACACAGAAATAGTTTGTCTTACATAATGATTGTATTTATGATTGTAGGTAATCACAATTACCCTGATTTGCTTAAGTACATAATAATTACAATAGTAATTATGTAGTAGGGATGATTTTATCGCGGATCGTACCGTATCGTAAATCGTAAGGTAGACAAGCCACTTTAAGCCACACACAAACAAAGCAAACAGACGTTCATCGTTAAAGCTCTATGTAGAAAATACATTCGTTGAAAACAAAAGTAAGGAATAGTTGCTTACATATATTTCTAGGTTATATAGCAAGAGCAGTAGCTGCAACAATTTTATACGTATAATGGTGTAGAATATACAATGTTACAAATCCAGACACAATAAGGATAAGGAAAAGGATACATATTTAATCTGTGTATACAAAATAAATCCCCACGTCAGAATTACGAATAGTACGTTGGATTCGAGGATTTCCAATTCCAGCTCCAAAGAGAATATTTATATTGATATCATGTCACTGTCGCCATTGCTAGGTGAGAAAATTCATACTATATAGTCAGGTAGTAGCTGATATAATTATTAATTAAAATTGGTTAGCTAAAACTGTAATTATTTTGATTGGGAATGAGTCTTCTGTACTAAAAACAGGAAAGGATTAGTTACTATTTCTGCGTAGTACATAATCACATTATGTAATCTTAAATACTGAATTACAATACAATTCTTACTTACCTTAATTCCTGGAATAGGTAATTAGAGATGAATATGCTCCTATATAGATTCTTCTAGTCTATCCATCATTGTATTATTAAGGAACTAATTACTGCTGGTGTATCAATTGTCTGAACAGGTCGGTCGTTCATAGATCATTTAAGGAAACCAGCCGGTGGTACGAAACATAATTTATATAATTATTTAATTAGTATCTTCATTTTGTAACCTTTCCAGGCATTTTTCGCTGTAATTAATTGCTAAATTACTCAGCTTAATTTAAGCCGGTGTGGATTTTGAAATTTGCCGGGTCCCACCTCGACATTAATCACAACTACGTTACGATTATGTTTATTTTACATTCATTATATTGCATAGTAGTATGTAATTACATTCTATATTGGTGAAAAAATCTACTGGTATAAACCACGAGTAGGCGATGTACACACTAATTCACTAGACCATCACGATTTTCGGAATGGTGATTCATTGTAGTTACGAACTATGAAGTTGGGTATGGTGGAAACTAAGAAGTGATAACTATTGATAATTACAATGGACGTTGACACAGGCACATGGACAGGTCAAGAATGTTCTCATGAAGCTATTACATAATTATAGTTAATTACTACAACTACCAAAATAACTATGAAGTTGTAAAGGCCCGACACAGAATCAGAACCAGGTTCACATTCACATTCGCAATACTACGTTTATTGGTGGTGAAGTAGAAGAAAACGAAAACGTGCAAGGAACAAGGGAATGTAGTGCAGTTGCAGTTGCGGCTAAATCGTACATATTGTAGTTGTAGGGGGGTATAAGTGTAATTATTTATGTACTAACTAATGCTAATAATAGTAATGAGTATACAAATACTGTAGTTCTATCTAAATATTTAAAATATTAGTAGCTACAATACAAATTGAACGTAAAAATCATGTAGTTTCACTCCCCTTTCTAATCAAGATCCCATTTCCATAAATAAAGAAATGAATACATAGAATTGATTCCCTTATATGAATAGTACTGAAGGTACATAATTTGGTAAAAAAAGCTGGTGTTTATTCTAGACTACGATTATGATTATGGTCATCGTATCTAGTACCTTTGTGTAGTTCAATTCAGTGTACACAAATAAATGTCTATATAAATAATTACGTTGACGGCGATGCTAGTGTAATTAATTATATCTCAACCTAATCAAATCAAATCAAACCAAGAGAATAAAAAGTGAAGTAAAATAAAGCAAAGCACATTGTAAGATGTAGTTAAACAAAAATCTTTATCTTTGTCGGGCTTTGAATTATGTATGCACGCCAGGATATTAATTACTTTTGAAATAATTAATTACTTACAGACGGAATAGACAGATAATTATAACTAATTACAATTACCCGGCTATGCCAGGTCGAGCCAGGCCAGAACCTAACACTCATGCGTTGTAAATAATTAATTTAGGAGGATAATAATTAATAATTGTTACAGTTACTAATGAACTAATTTGACTAACGGTAATACTAGTAATAGTGCTAAAAATATTGTGACTATGATCATAATGATGATAATGATATTGTTTTAGGTTCGTAATAATACTAATAGTATATATATATACCTATAATTATATATAATTAATAATTATGTAGGAAATCTAATTATAATTATGGTAATAGTAACAATTACTAATTAAGAATAGGAAGTAAGTACACATACAATATACATATTACAGGGCAGTAAGTAATAATAATGATATATATAGTTAATCACTTAATTTTTTGAATTTCAATTTTTGAAATTTTGAAATTTTTTATATTGCATTGCATTGTATTTGCAAGAAAGGAGGGACGAAAGAGAGCAAAAAACAGCAACAGGGCTACGATTACAACTACTATTACATTTACGATTACGATTACTATTACAACAACAATTACAACTACGATTACGACTGCATATTATTATTATAAATTATTATTATCTACATGTAATTACCACAAAATGTTTCAGTAATTACCATTACAACAATTACAATAATTACAGTTACACTTTGTATCAAGCATCATCACTGTAATTCTTAGATTAATTTTAATTAATTAATTGTTTACTATTATTGTTGTTACTATTTTAGTACGATTTTCATTTCATTATTTATGTAGCCACATAGTAATGAATAAGCATGGGTCATATACTACATACTGCACTAATTAATTACAATAGTACCGACTTTTTCAATTTTAGTAATTGATTATTACACAGTAACTATTATAATTACTGGATCATTTTTGAATTCATCCATCATTTCGTATTTAATATGTATTTTGCGCTGCAAGGTTAAGTTTAAGTTTTTTTCGTCGTCATTGTCATTATCATCAGCATCCTCATCATCATTTAATTACAGAATATTGATTGCGCGTTTTTGAAAAGCATGTTTTAATATGATTTAGCTTATATGTTCTGATTCTTGTGATGATTACCTAAATAGATACTCTGCTCACCACCAATCCTACATTATTACCAATAAGCAGTTTTTACTTGAGCATTATTGCAATAATTACTATTTTACAACTATTTGTAATTACGTTTTACACATGTAAAATGATTGTTTGAATTCATTCTAGTAAATATTAGTGTATATTATGTTGATTACTAATTACCATTATGATTGTTTGCATGTTTTTTTTCGATCGATGCGATGCGATGCGATGCAGTAAAAACAGTAAATACCAAACAGAAAACCAAATGAAATCAAACCTGAACCTGAACCACAACTCGAACCATACGGGGTAGAAAAATCTAGAATACGTAAATTAAATGAAACAGTAAGGGAAACTATAGTATGAAAAATAAATAGTTTAACAATCTATAATTATCATGAATTTATTACTAGTAATCATGGTAGTTTAATTATTATTACACTTTGATATTTAATTTAATGTAACCTTATTTATATAATTACCTACTACACACCTACCTACATACATACCTACCTACCAGAGAAATAAGTTTGTCCGTCAGCGTCACGTTCAATATTTTATTTTACAGTAAAAAAAATACCTACATAAATAAATAAGTAAATAATATCATCCATTTTAATTATGTCATTGTCATTATATACCTAAATAGTTATAATTAATTGAGTAATTAATTATATATAATCATATTATGTATGTATGTACTACACATTCTGTATTATTTATTATCTACATTATGTACTAAATAAATTTAAATACTGTTCATCTTTTTTGTTACTACCTGGATCATATGATTCGATGTCATATATAGCATAGCATATATGAGTGTAATTACCTAGTAATACTTGTTGTATTGTAACCGTGTGATCAGTTGATCGTGAGTCTTTTGGGCTTGGTCTTGAGCTTTATTGGCTTGGGATTGGGATGACATGACATGACATAGGATCGAGAATCGAGATGGAGGATACGCTATAGAGATATACATAGGAATGATAACTGATAACCATGTTAATGATGATGAGATGGATCAAGATGGATTGGTTGGGAAGTCGATTGCGATTACGATTTGCGAGGATCTCCCAATTGTAATAACATTACGATTACGATTATTCATTACGATTGTGAATGTGAAAATTTCAATAGAATAAATTAGATTTCAAGTTGTACACGGGGAAAGCAAAGTGGAGTCGACAATTTTAATGTTGCACTCTTTTTAAGCACATTTATTCCTAGTTAGTTGTTCTGGCATATATAACAATCTTATGCATTGCTGCAGATCCATGATGTTGCATTTTGTGTACAATTTAATTCATAAAGCAGTTAGTTGATTAGTTGATAGAAATACAAATTAATTAACTTTATTTTCGACTTTCGAGCTTTGGCATACAGGAATACGTGATGGTATTTTTTCTCAGGAGCTTGTAGTTATATATAGAATTAATGACATATAACACGAGCTGAGCTGAAATGTAATAATCATAAATTGTATGAAGTAAATAAGGTACTCGATCAACGAAAGTCACTCGGCATTGATGTCCAGATGTCAAAATGCTACTCAACTCAAGTCGATTCGTATCTAAATGATGTGAAGTAGACTCTTGAAGCCTTTTCAACACGATAGATAACCGAAATAACTAAAAAATAGTATTTATAACTATAAATTAATGCACCCTGTAAAATTTGAAGCATTAACGAACGAGCTGCTGCTTCACATTTAAGTTATTTTTTCTGCATAATTCATAAAAGGTAAAATGAATTTTGCAAAATCCTACGGAGTCCTGTTGGTCTCGGCTGTTCTAGTTCTAGTCGTTTCCGTCACAGAAGCACAAAAAACCTTTACGAATCCAATTTTCGAAGGAAGGTCAGCTGACCCAGCTATTCTTCACCATGGTGACCACTACTACATGTCCCTCTCCACTGACGCAGAGCATCAACTGACCATCTACAAGAGCTCCAAATTGTCCAACTTCCGTGGTTCAGAGAGCAAAGTTATCTACAATGCGGTGAACGGTGAGAGTGATATTTGGGCTTCGGAATTGCACGAAGTTGATGGTGAGGTCTACTGCTACTTTTCCATGAGGAGAAATGACCACCGTGTCTACTACATTAAGGCAGAAGATCCCAAGAATCTTTTGGGAAATTGGAGCGAGCCTGTTTCGTAAGTTTTGTTATTAAATTGTCGTCTCTTTCTCAGTTGTGTAACTAGGTATAGGACACGTAGGACTATAGGCAAATTCAGGATTTTTTTTAAAAAAAATACACAGTACGATTTAATCTTTCCCCGAAAAAAACGCAGTTTTTTAAAGATTTACTCGAAAACGACGCAGTTTTTTAAAATTTACACGAAAACGACGCAGTTTTTTTTAAGATTTACTCAAAAACGACGCAGTTTTTTAAAATTTACACGAAAGCAACGAAGTTTTTTTTAAATTTACTCGAGAACGACGAAGTTTTTTTTAAATTTACTCAAAAACGACGCAGTTTTTTTAAAGATTTACTCGAAAACGACGCAGTTTTTTTAAAACACGAAAAATGCATATTTTTTATGATTGACACGAGATAAGATGCAGTTTTTTTACACTGGATGAGATCAAGGTTTCTCCAGACCTATACGAAAAAAATCCTCCGAGCGCTACTAATTCTGCTCCTTCTGAGAGTTATTTATTTAAAGAAAAATGAAAGTGAGTAATTTATTGGTTTAAATTTTAGAATGATGGAAGGCTGGAGCCGAGGAGGAATTGATGGAACTATTTTCAAGCATGGAAATGGGAAGCTGTACTGGGTTTGGGTAACAGACGGTGCTTTGTGGATTGCTCGGATGAACAATGCCACATCAGTGCAAGAATCTCATTTGAAATTGAGAACACACGTTAGCCAATGGGAATGCTGTCAGGATGAAGGTCCATACTTCTTCTACAATGGTGGAGTGTCCTACTTGGTGTTCTCCGGAGGTGACACATGGGATCCCAACTACGCCCTGGGCTACATGACCATCGATGCCAGCAAAGATCCCATGGTCCCGTCCAACTGGTGGTTTGGGGAGGAGAAACCCTGCTTCTGGAGAAATGACGAGGAGAGTGTTTATGGAACTGGACATGCTGCTTTTACTGATTCCCCAGGTTAAATTCTTCTCAAATTAATTTTAAATCGTGTAATTATAACACCTGTTAATTCTGTAGCGTCCGCCGGGATAAGCCTACAAAGTATTTTTAAAAATGCACAACCTTCTTTAACATTAGCACGAAAGAGTAGCGTTAAAAAAATACACAAAAAGGATGCAGTTTTTTAAAATTTACTATAAAAAGGCGGTTATTTTTAAATTTACACCAAAAAGGCGCATTTTTTAATAAAATTTACACGAAAAAGACGCAGTATTTTTTAGAATTTACAAAAAAAGGCCCATTTTTTAAAAATGTACGCAAAAAAGACGCAGTTTTTTAAATATTAACAAAAAAGACTCAGTTTTTTTTAAAATTTACACGAAAAGGACACAGGTTTTTACAATTTACATGAAAAATACGCATTTAATTTTTAAATTTACACAAAAAAGATGCAGTTTTTTTAAAATTTACACAAGAAAGCCGCAGTTTTTTTTAAATATACACAACGAAGGCGCAGTACTTTTTTAAATTTTCGCAAAAAAGACGTGAAAAAATGCACAGAAAAAAGATGCAGTTTTTTTATTTACACGAAAAAAATGCAGCATTTTTTTAAAACACAAAAAAGGCGCATTTTTTAAAAATGTACACAAAAAAGACGCTGTTTTTTACATGTGGGCAAACAAGGCGTGGTTTTACATTTTCAGTTTTTTCGAGGCCTACAAAAATCCTACGGACGCTACTGGTTGAATTACGAGTTACAGTATTTAGTGAGAGAAAAGCATTTATAATTATACATGTCCTGAAACTGTTAATAATGATTTTTTAATTTATATTAAAGATGGGACTGAACTGTGGATGGTTTACCATGCTGCCTTCACTCCACAGTACACTGAAAGAATCGCTCGCATTGAGAAGATTACTTTTGACGAATCAGGCAAGCCGATTTTCCCACGTCCTTCTGGTGCCAATCACCCCCTTCCTGTGCCCAGTGGAGAGATCTAATAAAACAACTTAAGCTACATACATAATTGGTATACTGAATACTTAAATTACCTACACAAATTGTTATAATACGGCCAGATCGTATTTCTTTTTGTCAGCACATTCAAATTTCAATTTCAAAGTATTAACTACTGCTGATGATTAAAGCGAAAGACAGCTCAAAACTTTGTTTGCGAGCATTTTTATTTTTCCTCACTTGCTTTTTTTCTCATGAAGGAGGTCATTCATTTATTCATTGCTGTAAATAAATGTGCACAAAACAGTCATATGCCAACAAAAATAGGTACCTACCTTTCAGTAGCATCGGCCGGAATTTTTTCCCCTAAGCCATCTGTAAAAACTGAATCCAATCATCTAGTGCAAATTTTAAATAAACGACATCTTTTCCGTGTAAATTGAAAAAAAATACATTGGTTTTGTTGTAAATTTAAAAACACAGCATCTGTTTTTGTGTGCATTTCAAAAAACGGCGTGTGTTTTTCGGTAAATTTCAAAACGCTACACCTGTTTTTGTGTTTTCAAAAAAGTATATCTTATCTAATGCAAATTTTAAAAATTCTTTGTACGCCTAGGCCTACAAGGCTTAGGCATACTGAAACAACTGGTACCTACCTTTACCCAAACAAATCTGGAACGACAACTCATTTGACTTCGCGGAATGGACAAATAAAATTATATCCTTTAACTGCCAATCCGCAGGTTTGTTGTTAATTCATAATAAATGCATATAGTCTAAAATAGGTCTTGTAATCCCCTTAATTCAATAATAATATCTATTTGGGGTTTGGAATGCATTTTTACATGGATGAATTCCTTATTGTGATTAAAGTATGGTAGGTCATAATATCCTAATATTGATTGCACTGCACATTCTGGACCATAAATATGCTATTAATAATTACGTACATAATTACATATGTTGCTTATGGATATTCTCTGATACGAATTACGGAAAGTAGAACGAGATCAAAGTACCCATATAATATATAATTAACGGGCTTTAGCTAAGCCTGGTTAAACTTTTCCGTTTCCTTTTTATTACCTCGTCATTCTCGACAGTAAATAAGCACCAGAATTAGAATACGTAGTGGTAGTGAGGAATGTATAGTAAAAATGGAAGCTACAATTACATATCTTTATTGCCTAGTACATAAAAAGAACCGTAGGAGATAAGATGCTTTTATTGTACAACGGTATTACCAATTGTCCCTTGTATTGACACAATTACATACAAAGTTTCCAACGATTCTTATTGCAGTTACAACTTTCAAAAAATTAACTTTAAATTTGGACTTCTCTAGAGTCACTCCGTTTTACCTTTACCAGAATAATTATAATATCACTGGGGAAAATTTGTTGACGTTGACACGCAACGCAAGCCCAGATAATTAATATAAATCAATAAGGAACAATTCGACACTTGTTAGAATTTGCGTCTGTTAAAATATTGTTGGACCAAAATGACATATCAGTGCTTGAATAAGGTTTCGTCCATACATTCTAAACGAAAGGTGGTTATAATTAAATCGTCAATTGTTTTTATAGCGCTTGTGCTCATAGTTAAGTTTATCGTGGCATACCAATTTCTCTCTTTGACTATAGTTTCGCATTATTTAGTAAGCAAAGTTGAAACACAGCAAAAAGTAGCGCAGACAAAACTACCTGTGGAGGAGACGGACAGTAGCAGTAGCAGTGGCAGTAGCAGTAGTAGTAATAGCAAATATATCTCCGAAATGACTTCAGAAAGTACGATGACATTCTTGGACGAAAGTATAAGAATTTTTAATGAACTTGGAAGTCAACCAAAATTTCCAGATATACAAGAGTACTGAAAATGTTATTGTTTAATAATTAAAAACTATAAAAAAAATAAGAACCTTTAATTTAAACTTTGACACTTTGACTTTAATTGTAAAATTTTTGCCCTTTCCTTTGTCTCATTACAGATTAACCACATTACTGAAGAAAAGCTGGATTCAAGAATTGGAAAGGAATGTTGTTTTGGAGCACATGGAGTTGGTTTATGAAAACATTCAAGGAAAAAGGCCCATTTGGATGACAAAATTACAGAGTTTGAAGCATAACCAAAGGGACAAGAGAACACGGACGCAGATTACCTTGGGTACAATTGCTTGCGGCAGTCGAAGTGACCAGGTGATGGTTATGCTGAAATCCGCGGCATTGTTCAGTTTAGATGCTGCACTTCATGTCGTTGTTTTCTCTGATGATGATGTCAGAGTTTATGTGGCCCAAAATGTATGCAGGGTTTTTTTTTTGTTAAATAATTACTAAAATGTTTTGCATGCACATGATTATTGTAATTCTACTAGTTTACTAATAGCATTTCGTCGAAGAAGAGTCAAAATGAGCTCAAAATCCCGTTGGCTCTAAAAATAAAATGACTTAAACCCAAAACGACCCAAAGCAAAACGACCCAAATACATAAAAATAAACGAACCGTTTCAAAAGTTCTTGGTTTAACATTTTTTAAAAGTGTCAGAATTTTCTATTTTAAATATTTTGAAACGTCCCAAAGTTATTTTAGGAATTTTGGAGCATTTCAGGATTTTCTATTTTAACAATTTTGAAACGTCTCAAAATTTTGTATTTTAACAATTCCGAAACGTGTCAAAATTTCGTCTTTTAAAATTTTGAAACATCTCAAAATTTTGTCTTTTACCCATTTTTGAACGTTTCGATGTTCCTACGCCAACAATTTTGAAACGCCTCGAAACTTACTTTAGGATTTTTGAGCATTTCAGAATTTCGTATTTTAACAATTTTAAACCGTCTCAAAATTTCTTATTTTAGGAATTTTTGCACGTTTCAGAATTTACTATTTTACCAATTTTCACACATTTCAATTTTTTAACAATTTTGAAGCAGTTTAAAATTTATTCTAAAGGATTTGCTTCGAAAGCGTATTGGATTCTGGTCATTTTGTTTGTAGAACCATTTGGATTTAGCTCATTTTGAATCTTCATCGACGATATATTTATTGCCCATTACTTTGGGGCTCCACAGTTATTGGAACTACAATGGACTGTAAACACGATGGGAGGGCAACTGACATTTGAAATTCACAAAGATTGGTTTCCTGGGGGCGCTAATTCTGGCTGGAAGGAAATGTATGTTACTTGCGCTACCCAGAGATTATTTTTCCCAGTAAGAATTGCCTTTGAGAGTACAATCATCATAAAGTTTACTTCTTGTATGAGTTCACTGTTATCTAATCAAAAAACTTGTTACATATTTGCAGTCCCTTCTAAGTCATATAGACTCTCTGATTTACTTGGATGCAGACACCATTGTGGTTTCGAACCTTACAGAGCTATGGACAGTTTTTTCTTCCAGAATGACGAACAAGGTAATGGTTGCTCTAGCGCAAAATAACGAGATGACTACTACCGGCTTCTACCCGAGTCAGGTCTCCTTTCCATACATTCTTCCAAAAGGTTTTTGCTATTTGGTTTTCAGCAAGCACAACATAATTCAAAAAATATCCTTAAACGTTTTTGAATGGAACAAACAAAAGCGTTTGACCAACTTGCTTCGTTTTTTTCCTTGCAGGAGCAAATGCAGGCGTGATGCTCATGAATTTGACCAAACTACGAGAATTTAAATTTGAAGAAAAGGCAATGGCTTTAAACACTGCTTATAGGGAAAAGATTGTTCTTGCAGACCAAGACATCATTAACATGATATTTGGGGTTTTTCGTGACGAAGTTGTCAACATCGACTGTTCGTACAACTTCTACTGGGCTCATTGTGGCAACGGTGGGTTCATATGTCATGACGAGAAAACGAGATACAACGAGTGCTTCTGCAAAGCTGTTAGCGACAAGGGCGCTCAAATTATTCACGGGAACACAGGCTCTTTTTATACCGACTACATTGAACTGAAATTCCTCCCTCCGCTCTACCAAGCATTTGAAAAGGTTACATTTATTAAATTGGTTTTTGTTCAAAATTTTGTAAAACACGTTATAAACAATTTCTTGTTTTTCAGTTGGATTTGCTCACAGATTCTTATCTAGAAATATTCCACAACTTAAGGAAGCAGTTCGACTCATTTCCACACCGTCCATGCGCTCCTCTCACTTCTGATGATCTCTATCGAAATGCGGATAGGTATTTAAGCTCCATAGAGTTGCCGAATGCGAATTTATGAGTATGGGAAAATTAAACATTTATTGGAACTTTAAACTTTTGAGTTTTGAGTCCCAATTTCTTTATAAACATTAACAACATTCCGCATTTTGAACTCAGCCAGAAATATAACTTGATCCTCAACAATAAATGCAACGATCAATATTTTCTAATTCATTTATTAATTGATTACAATTTTTGCACTTTTGAAACTGGGAACACAAATGCCTAACCTGCAATGCTATTCTGGTGAAAGCATCAACCTGAATTTTTATCCATAAAGTTTGTAATGCTATGGGTATCATGGACACATTCTTATGCATTTTCCTTAATGCATTCTATTATTTTTCTTGCAGTTAAACATGTGGGCAAGAGAGTAAAATACGAACAAGACGAAATATGAGAACAATGCACATTGCAATATGCCAGGGGTAGTTCTAAAAAAATTTATGGGGGGGACTAATAAAAAACCTTATTATATGCATATCTAGTGTAAAAAATTGTATTGGTTTTTGTGTAGTTTTTAAAAAAGTGTGTTGGTTTTTGCGTAGATTTCAAAAAAGTGTGTTGGTTTTTGTGTAAATTTTAAAAAAGTGCATTGATTTTTGTGTACATTTCAAAAAATTGCATCTGTGTTTTTGTAAATTTTAAAAAAGTGCATTGGTTTTTGTGTACACTTCAAAAATTTGCATCTGTGTTTTCGTAAATTTTAAAAAAGTTAATTGGTTTTTGTGTAGATTTCAAAAAATTGCATCTGTTTCTTTGTAGATTTCAAAAAGTGCATTGGTTTTTGTGTAGGTTTTAAAAAGTTGCATCTGTTTTTGTGTAAATTTAAAAAACTAGTGTCTATTTTTTGAAAAAGCTCACTTTATCTACACACAATTTCATTTTCATCGAGTAGGCTGTAGCCTTTAAGCCCCCCTCTGGATCCGCGCCTGCATTTTACAATGAAATACTCCTATAGGGGCCATCCATAAAATACGTAACGCCAAAAATGACCGATTTGGACCCACCACCCCCTTGCGTAACGCAAAAACAGCCATTTGCAGGACCCTTCATAATGGGCCGTAACGCTGACCTC
>JAAXYX010000880.1:0-29211 GCA_036851915.1 Ptenothrix huangshanensis
AAATATTTTGTAGACGAATTTGAAGAAGCGAAGCACAAATTGGCTGAAGATACTCGATGCCAATTACTTGAAATTAAATGTCCTTCAGAAGATAAAGCAGTTCAATGTGAAATCTCTAAGGATTCAGCCCGTATTGGAACGGTAACATATTTTTTTTAATAAGTTTACACTTAAAAGCAAAATAGTCATAAGAATTTATGCTTACAAAAGCAGTATCCATGCACCAGACATCATTTAATAAACCTAAACAGTACAATTGTTTTCAGCCTTTTAAATTCACAAATTAGACGATTTTCATTTAGGATGTATTCATGGCTAGTCAGAGTCTAAAAGTCATTCAAGAATTACGAAATAACTTTTCTATTTTTTTGCAGCTTAGTGCTCTACAGAAGGGTCAGTGTGGTTGTAAATCGCCGGTAAAACTGCTTAGTGGGACAAGATTAGTAATCTGTAAAACGCAGCCAGGGATTCCTATACTTGCACGACTTCTTGAATCAGCAAACGGGGGTACCATAGGACAGGCTACAGCTATTCAGTGTAAGCTGTAATTATTAAGTAATAAAATTTCAGTGAAAATATTAGATCACAATTATGACTGATTTTTTTTGAAGCCATTTATTTTCTGATGTTTTTTCAGTGAATGATAAAGAATATGTCTTAGAAGATTGGACAAGTGAAGGGGATAAGGCGAAGGATGAATCTCAAACTTCGGTTTCGTCGTACTACCCTGTTCGCAAGAAAAGCAAAGCAAGAACAAAGGTGCATTTCGATTCTGAAAATACTCCTGAAGCTGATCCCCGAAGTCCCAACTCAGCAAGACTTCAGGTAGTAAAATAATATACATTACTTTCTGAAGTACTTAAACACAGCCTTGAACAAACCAGCATAGATAATTCAGAGCATGGGTTGTAGCAATGCGATATGTATATAAATGTGGAAATATGATTCTAGCCCCTTAGCCAGCAAAAGCGCGTGCCCCTGAGCACAACTTCAATAAATTTCTACCATAATGTGATTCCGGAATCCTCGTTGAAGCCATCACCAGGAGATGCGTCTGGAGAAGTACGGTAGTTTGAATTTGTAGATTTAGGTACTTGTCTAATTCAGTCACATTATAGCTTTCTTAAAAATAACAGTACTTTATAGATTAATTTCTTTGCTACTAATTATTTTCTACAGAAGTTACCTAGTCCACGTGCAAAAATATGTGAGTTCAACAAAAACTCGGTGTACCATGATCTGCCACACGAGAAAAATACATATCATCTGACTTCTCCGCAAGCAGTACCATCTGCATTGATTTCGGCATCTGCTGCACCACCGGCAATACCCGATATTATCCTTAAAGAGATTTGTAAACATGATCCAACTTTCCAACAACAGGTACAAGTCCAACACCAGCTGCCCATGAAATCTATCGATCGTATTTCGTTCCCTGTAAGTGATTCGGAACCATGTAAATTAACTAGCCATGAACCCGACGCTTATCAACGACTCTGGTCGACTCTAGGCGCTAAAACTTGTACTAGCCAACGCTAAAATTTTAAACAGTTTCCACAGATTTGTTTTTGCAAATCTCAAACAATGTGAATCTGCATCTTTGTACTCCTACAGCAATATTTTCGAGTCATTGAAAACGGTCGGGTGCCGGGCTATTTCATAGTTATGCAGTATAAACAAAATACCTATATAATAAAAAATACTTGTCTATACCACAAGTGTAACATAGCTGTATAACATATTTTTAGAAAAGCTCCTTCGATTTGCAACTGAATCCAAACGGTTATAATCATCTTGCTACTGCATTTTATTCTAAGCAGTCGTCAAGACCCAGTAAAATTGCTCGAAAACTTTGTACATCCGTAACTGATCAGTCTAAATCACGAGTAGAGCGAACCTTAAATAAGTCTAAGCTGTGAGTTTTTACAATCGTATTTTAAGCTGTACCATTTGATCTCAGAATTTTATGTACAACTATAATTTTAAATCTTGAAATTACAATGACTATATCTGTGCAGGGGAGCTTCAATCGAACGGTCCAAAAATGGAAAGCCGCTTGTGCAAACCATTTTGAAATATACCAAAGTCGAGACTCCAACCGTAGACTCTAATCCATAACATGTCCATCAGCCTCAGCCCAGTTTACTTGGAACGGTGTCATGAAGCCGCCACTGGAAAAACCCTAGCTGGAAGTTTTGTTGCGGGCGTGTATTGTTTGTGAAGGTCAATTTAATCTAAATGAAACGAAACTTCTTATAATGATAGCAGTTTAGTAACGATTTAGAGATTGGGTAGACATTTAGACAACTTCGTGTTTCTTTACTTTGATACAACACCAAGGGTGTGGTTTCAAGTTCCAGTTTTGTGGGGTTATTTTTAAACTAAAATAATTGTTTCCTGACATCCTTCGACAAAACATCTGAAATTGGTTTGTTGTTTTATTTGAGAAATAGATCCCATGCAGGATGATGTTGAAAAGGAAATAGTTTTGTGTTGTATAGAGGAATGATAATGCTTACAATGCAATTTCATGAAAACCGTCGCCGGAACCCAAAGTTCTTTAATGCATTATTTGAATTTAGTTTTTTAATTTTAAATTAAATGGAACTTAGAAATCGGTTGAAGCCCAAAATGAGGTCTCTGGATTTGTAAATTATTAGTTATTACTGTCGTTATTTTGTTCAAGTTCTAATTGTACGCACGTTGATTCAAACAAAAATTAATGGGATTTCATTTGGTGCTTTAATGCTTTAATTCTTCGAAACGGTGGTGTTTGATAAATTATACGCCGTTAAGATATTATAGCTTATAATGTTTAGGTAATGTAAAGTTATTAGTTAATGCCATAGCAGTGTAAATTACTGTAAATGTATATGTGTAGTCTCTTTTGTGAAGAAGGTGTATGACTGCTAATTAGTTACTTCGAATGTTTAATAAATACGGTAAAATATGTTAGTACTGAATTAGGTCAGGATTATTTTCATGTTATACTTTGGCTTGTAGTTTCCTTTGGTTTGGTATAGTAAATTAGTTGGAATTTTAATTTCGCATTTTCGTTGGGAATGGGAATTTTCGCTAGGGATTTCAGTCTCAGGCTATTTTCAAAAATTCGAGATTGAGATCGAGATCGAGATTCAAGTCTCGAGATCTCTACAACCCGAGATTTCGGTATGTATCAGCACATGATTTTGAATAATGCAATCGAAGCGCAATTATAAGCTTTAAAATTTGCAGAAGTAATTGCAGTTTGTTGTTACGTACTTATTACAAACTCCTACTCCATAACTATTTTGGTAATCCTACTCCAACATAGTTTAGAGAAAACCCAGTACAAAATATTTACCTTTCAACTATCGGTAACTACAGTAAAAATCACTTGTTCATAGTCATATTAGATACTATTCTTAACTAGTTAACTAGTAACGTGCTTTGTAATGTGTCGTATCAATCACTATAGTTAGTGAACTAAGAACCCATACCTTTTGATGACTCTGAATCGGAGTACTTTTCCGCTTTCGAAAATCTCTAAATTAGGGAATTGTATTCGACGTCGAAAATTGTGTAACAAATGCAGATTGTGACCTGTTGTCACTTTTATGAACTTTCTCATTTGTTATTTTTACACATTAAAATCATCATTCATTTTTTGAATAAAAAACATTACATCTATAGTAGATATGTTATTAGTAATTTGCTTGATTCATAACTTATTTTTAAAAATTAAAAAGTCTAACTCTCGAGTGAAAAATTCGAGATTTTACCCCCGAGATCTCGATCTCGATCTCGAGGCTGACATCCCTAGAATCAGCTCATGCTCAGGGTCGAAGCTACATCCCGAATCCTAGTCCTGATCTTGATCTTTGACGAATTACCTACATTTAATTAATACTGGCAATAATTTGTTATAGAAATAATAAAAAAAGTCAGTTAATACATGAAAGGTTTTATGTTAATTATTTATTATAATTATTATATAGTGAGCAAACACGTGTTTATCGTACGAAATTGCAGCATTTTGAGGATTGAGGATGGAACTATTGTATTTATGCTTACGTGTTAGAAAGCCGACGACTGCTACAACTCCGGGAGATATTTGCAGCAGTAGTATTTATGTATAATAAATTCATGCGATTTTCAACGATCGTACTTAATGGTGCTCTCATTATTTATAAAAAACATATACATCTTAACTAACAGCCCTATTAATTTTAGCTTGGTAGTTGGGTTGGCGATTTGTTGGGCTTAACACCGCTTTTGTTTCTGAATGCAACTGGAAAAACGTTTGATTTGTTATTTTAAAATTGGCTGAAGAAGTTATAGCTGCATGTTTTACGTTAACATCTAATAACAAGGCAGCTGAGCCGTGTTTTCATTCTGTTCAGAAATACCAATTCAATAGTCTATGAAGCATATACTTTTGATTCCTTTTTTCAATAATCTCACAATCTACTACAAAATTACAATAAATTACAAACAATTAAAAATAGTTTCGACACTTTAGTAGATCTAGTTTCTCTGGGATTAGGCAATAACTATTTGTATATAATTACAGTTACAGTAACGTAACGACGAAAGGTATATCGGTAATTATACATTCTGAGAAAATGATAAAAAGTCTGAAGTTTTCATTAGCAATGTATTTAAGTATTTTTTATATTTTTAGTTTATGAATGGTTCTCAAATATAACTTTGGGTTAAGAAACACGCATTGGGAATGGAACTTAAAAGTCCGAGTGGCAGCAATACTGTACTAAAGCAAGCCAACGAGGTCAATATGAATGTACTTAGCACTACAAACAATTTCTGTAGCATTCAAACAACCGGACAAGATTTTAGTAGCCACTTCAGCCATGTTGACGACAGCGGTAACAGAAACTACTATGAATGTCAATGTGGACGAATTACAAGGAAAGAAGATTGTTGCTGGAACGGAGATACTTATACATGCACCCATTGCTGCTGCTATTGTCAGTGTTGGCATGATGAAAACGAAAACTTGCAAGAAATTAAGAATCCTCGAAGTCCGATTCCAAGGCCAGACATGTCCGAAGGAATTCAGAATAATCAATGTTTCAAAGATCCAGTATTTTTCGATGTTAAAAAGATTCCAGTTGGTGTTCGTTTGAGTACAAAGAGAAAAACAAGTATTGATAAGATAAAGGAGAAAATCCCAAAACCTTCGGGAACTATTCCCCAAGCTCATTATCCCTCTTGGCAAAAAATACCCTTAGATAAAAAAATCCCTCAATTCCCGACTCCGCCTGGTGCTGTGGTTTTTGCAAGAGGCGCTTTGGGAAAGACGGTAAGTCATTATCGTTACAAGAACAACTGGTATCTAACACTGCTCAAGAATAATATTATAATCTTACAATAAATAAACTAAAACTGTCGCATGCACAAATTCAGTTCAGTAATCCGTTTTTGCAGCTTCATCGGAAAACAAAAGAGTTCAGTGTATCAGATTCTCGCCATCTAGAACGCGATGTCACGGACTCCTACGAAAGTTTACACGACCCCTATGCTCAAAGCTACTACCGAAAGCCGTCTATACGAAAATTACTGGTTAAACAAGGATTGATCACTCCAGACGGACAAGTTGTTTGCACATTAAGACAATTTAATAACTATCGCGGTTATCTCAGCACTATTTACAACCAACAATTGGAAGACCATATCCGGGCAAGTGTAAGATTCATTTGTGGTTTACATTTAATTTAAATGCTGCGATCTCAAAATTAAATAATTCAGTTAAACTAAAAGTCAGACTTCTAAAAAACTTTTCCCGAAGGATGTCAGCCGGAAAATAGAACAAAAGGAATCAGGATGTCTTAAAAGCTCACCAGAGCTCCGAGGGCTCAATTCCGGATATGAGCTCAGAAAACAAGCCGTTGTACAAAAATTAGAACAGAAAAAATGCAATGACTTAAAACGGTAAGAGTTGAGAACTCGACTTGGATCTTTTATTTTATCTGCTTGAAAGCGATAGCGTATTGCTCGTACGTGAAAAACCGTTTTCAAAAACGTACTATACACTTTTAAAGAATTTTGACAGTGTTTTTCAATATTAATAACGTTGCACGAATTATTTAATTTGATAGACGCCAAGAGAAACAAAAGCGCGAAAATCGTCGTTTAAAAAATCATGTTACAAATCAATGTTTCAAACGTCTCTATCACACTTTAGTAAATAGACAAGAGGATTTGCGGCGGCAGGTGCAAGTTTGCGAAATCCTTCAACGACAAAAACAAAACAAAGACGCATTGATGCATTTCATTGTATCGAAGGACCAGCGTGTTGGGGAAAGATTAGAACAAGATCGGAATCAAATGGCACATGCATATAAGTTATTCGTAAGATACTTTAATTTATTTAATTTCCTTCCCCAGTCTCCGCTGTCCCTAGTTAGATTTGAACTTAAGAATTTAAAAAAATCTACTTCATTCAATTCTAAATTCTAATAAATTATTAAGAGCAGCAAGGTAGCTCGACACTCGACGGTTCAACTACAGCTCTAGCAACCATTAGTGGATTAGTACCTTGTATTTATTATTAACAGCAGCTTTATCAATTTATCAAGGCAGCTAATTTTCCAAAAATTCAGGAAAAATAGATTATTATATCAATTTTACATTTTAGTGCAGCAGTCGTAGCTGTAGAAACAAGTTCTGAATTATTCACTTTTACCAAAAAACCTACTGCTTTGAGACCAGGGCGTGTCTTTGCCACTGCCACTACGAATTTCTTACAAAGCAAAGCTAGAAACTACCTAGATGCCTTGTAAAAGCTATTTCTTACGATTTAAAGTAGAATGGGGATGGGACTTGATGATGATTAATGGTAGCTATTACTTTTAAATTGACTCGTTCTTCCTCTTACGAAAGTAAAAGTAGTAATTAGTAATTATAAAAGCGCCTTATCAGGATTCGAATTTGAATTAGGTACCTTCGAATAATCTCATTAAACAACTACAGCATTTGTAAAATGGTATTGCTGCAAAAACAGTTCGTGAAGAGACGGCTTACATATGTCTTTTAATAAAATTTTGCATTAAATTTGGATATTTAAAATATGTGTGACAAAACAGATAGCTCACATTTCGACCTTCTTCAAAAGCTGGTTAGTAATTATTAACTATCTACATAAAAGGGTTCAATAACTTTCCCGTGTATTTCTTTTTAAGCTCAGTAGTTGACTGTTAGCAAACGATAGATTCACCAAAATAAAATGATTACTTATTTATTTTGTTTGTAGATGACAGAATGGGCCATTAGCAAGTGCATGCACCAGGTAATCAAAATTATATTTAAATAACCAAAAAGTTACTGAAGCATATAAATGTTTGGATGATATAATACTGCAAATTTTTTCTCGGCCACTTGGAGTTATAGATAGAACGTTTGAAAAATGACGAGATACTACAGAATTCTCTTGAAAATGATTTAAAAACTCGTGCCAGTCATCGAACAATTCGAACGGGCGAACGAAGTCAATTCTTAAGGAAGCCTCCGGGTCCTAGATTGAGTGAGTAACATCCTAACATCCCAATGCACAGTAAAATTAGAGAAATAAAACAATAAAATGCAACTTTTAAATGTTTATCACTGTTGTCATGGAGAAAACAATAGTCAGTTACCAATTAATTGAAATAAGTACTGAGGTAACGTTAATTTTGGATTGACACTAATACTAAAGCAAAAGCCTACGACTATCACTAATAATTAATTAATGTTCTCACTACTCCAGCTAATTACTCGAATCAATGTGCTGAGGAAGTGCTTCAAAAAGAAAAGTTTGCATCCTTAGCTCGGAAATACTACGAAAAATGGTGTTGTAAAGCGAACATACGCAAATGGAATTCTGTGACAAATGCCAACGATAAACATGATTTCCATTCTCTGTGGNTTGTCATGGAGAAAACAATAGTCAGTTACCAATTAATTGAAATAAGTACTGAGGTAACGTTAATTTTGGATTGACACTAATACTAAAGCAAAAGCCTACGACTATCACTAATAATTAATTAATGTTCTCACTACTCCAGCTAATTACTCGAATCAATGTGCTGAGGAAGTGCTTCAAAAAGAAAAGTTTGCATCCTTAGCTCGGAAATACTACGAAAAATGGTGTTGTAAAGCGAACATACAGCAAATGGAATTCTGTGACAAATGCCAACGATAAACATGATTTCCATTCTCTGTGGAATGTAAACACGGATCTAAAGCGGACGAATAGCAAAATGATGGAAGAATTGCACTACGAAGGTAATCCAGTAGGTACATATAGTAGGTATCTGACTTTCTGTATATTCCTTGCAAAAAAATGCTGCCACTTGTTGTATTATCAATTATTATCGAATGCAATATTTCGGGCTCAGTCTTTTATGCGTGTATTCAGAATCCATACATGCTCTCCCTTCCAAAATCCAGTCCCAAACGCATCAAATGCCAAGCATGCCTTGGGAAAAGAAAATTGAAACCATTTGTCTGGATGAAAACCAAGTATTACATTCGAATGGTAAAAGGGTAAAATCAACGAGACTCCAGAAGTGCCAAAAATATATCTGTTTTCCATGCAATCTTTCCGATAACACCGCACCTGGAACTGTACTCTGTTCTTCCAATGCAAACAACATGATTTATGTCCCAACACCAACGAAAACTAGGTTTCCTTTTGACAGTCGAAGTCCAGTTATAAAACAGCAGGGCAATGGTCATGATCTACCATCCCGCTTACCAAAAGCAAAGTCAAATTCCAATGCCAATGCTAATAGCGAAATAATGTCTCTAAGACCGAGAGGTAATAATACAAACCGTGGACAAAGTTCCTGCTGTTCTGATGATCCATGTTACCAGTATTTGAAACCTAAATTGATGGTGGCGTCCAAACGGCTTCAATCTCCTCCTGGCAGGACAAAATATGTTTTCCAGCTCCAGAAAGGTGGGGAAAGCCAAGAAATTGTCCGGTGCCTTCCACTTCCACTTCCACTAGAGTTCATAGTTGGAAAGGGATGGGTAACTAAAGCTATAGAATTAATCAAGTTTTACTTAAACTTTGCTCTCACTTTTTTGACATTCGAGCTAGCGTTTAATGAACATTTAATAGAAAATACTTTTTGTTTGGGCAAAGACTGCCAGGACTGCAAATAAGCGAAAGCCAGCGAGAGTTGTCAATTTAAAAAATGATTCCACATCCTCACGATCGCTCATATTAAGAGGACAACCTCGATCTCCCATTCCACTATCACAGAAAAGTATTTTGTCAAATAAGGGCCGTAACCCACATGTACTAATTTCCAAAGGAAAAAACGCTAAAATTCAAACAGGAATCCGATCGTCCTTTACTGATAACACGTTGTTGGATAAACGTGCAAAAGCATCCGGCACATCTGTTCCTGCTCAAAAGGACCAAGTTGTGAGCACACACACGACACACGATTTGAAGACACAGACAGATTCATTGAAGCCCCTCAGAAAAGATGTGAAAGTTCAATCAAAAATCTCACCATCCTTCACTGATACCGCATCCACAATGATCGATAAACGTGTAACAGCATCCGGCACATCTGAGACATCTGTTCCTGCTCAAAAGGACCAAAGTGTGAGCACACACACGATACAAGATTCAAAGACACAGACAGATACATTGAAGACTAAAGCAAAAGATGTAAGAGTCCAAACAGAAATCCCAGTGTCCTTCACTGATAACACAACCACAATGCTGGACAAACTTGTAGAGACGTCCGATACATCTGTTCCTGCTCAAAATGATCAAAATGTGAGTACGCACACGATGCAGGATTCGAAGACACAGACAGATATATTGAAGTCCGAAGAAAAAGAATTAAAAATTGAAACAGAAATCTCACTGTCCTTACCTAAACTGTCAATGCCGCCTTTGAAAGTGTTGACAGACAATTATCAAACTAACCCTTTACCAGATTTATCGAAGTCCATGCAAACTGTAGTGCCAAGTTCTCATAACATTAAAGTTCAAACGGGGAAGCTACCATTATACATGTACCTTGATGAAACCAAAAACGAACGCAGTGGAAACACCATAGTTACTATGGAACACACTGAAATACATGAAGAACTGGAATCTCCACCTAATGAAACTCCAAGTACTCACACTGGCAATTTTGGAGTTCAGCCAGAGCCAGTGCTAGTACCAGTGTTCGAAAACATCAGTGTCGAAACAAGTCTCCCAAAACAACCATCTCTGAGGGATACTGACGTCCAATCAGACAAACTCTCTTCGCCCAAGCTCAAAACAAGTTGGTCACAGACTGAGAAGCCGCGGTTGCAAGCAGAGTTATCTGAAACAGAGTCTCCAAGTTATGAACAACAAGAGGTCCAAACCGGCACAATACCGTTACCGTTGCTAGAATCTCAACCTTTTGACATTTCTCCTAAAATCATTGACGAACAGGAAGTGGAAGAGGAAGCATTGGAACCAAATATACAAAGAGAATCATCCATCGCCACACAATCAAATAGTACGGAACAGCGTGCAGGGTCGATTGAAGCACAAGTGGGGACTTCTTCCATTGAAGTGATCTTACACCCGGATGATTATGACAATGATCAAGACAGTGGCAACGTAGCGGCAAAACGTTGGAAATTACCAGAACTAACTGTTGTCGAAGGGCCCACAAAACAAAGAATCAATGAGTCTACGGAAAATCACATGGATTCCGCAAACCCAAATAATACTTTAAAGAGGATATCTTCTACGAAAATTCATCTACCTGCGACAGAAACCACAACATTTCTTCATAAAACAGAAAATTTCTTCAACGATGCATCACTAGAAGACTTAAACAAACCTTTAACAACTGACGAGGAATTAACGAGCGAAGCTCAGTGTCGTGCGCAAGATTCCCCTTGCATTTCCTCTGACTTGGCAACGTATAGGCAACATGGTTTTCGCAAAAGTTTGCAAAAGTTGTCGGTTAAAGATTTACCTGACGTCGGCGATGAAGGAATTAATTACCAAGCAAATTATCAACCTGCATCATCAAAACCTTGTCTTTGGGGTACGCAAGACACCAGTAATCAAACATCAGGTAAGGCAGCAAACTTCAACACTTTAAGTTGTACAATGCCAGAACTTTTGGAAATTCCACCCAATATTAGAACAAAGGAAATGCAAGAAATACAAGATATTTTTAAGGATTTGGACAAGGACGTTGGCGTGGGTTCGGATGAGCCAACGACCACACTTGAACCCACATCTCAAAGTGCAATAGGTCTAGACCCAATAACAATTCCTGTTGACCAAGACCGACACAATCCCCTTCAGTTTGAGGAAGAATGGAGTCAGTATGAAAGTGAACCGGAAAGCCATAACGAAGTTGAAGAGATAATGACAAATGGTGACCGTAAGGAAGAGCTAGAGGAAGCGCAGCAGGAATTGCAACATGTACGTAGTAGTAATGTCATGACAAATCTGATGACCCAGAAGGTAAAACCAGCGGTACGCGTTGGAACTAGTAGTTGCAATAGTAGCATTGCTCGTAAAAATCTATTGGAGCAATGTGCTCCGCCTCCTATTACGAAAGAACTAAGGGACAGCAAAGTTGATGAAAGAACGAAAATGGAAGACATATTAGAACAGCAGTCTGATGGAATAACGATGACTGATAGTTGTGTATCCTTGTTCTCAACCGAGATGGTTGAGCAAACACTTTCGAAAGTCCGGAAAGAAAAAATATGTCAATGTATTGAGTTTGAAATGTTAAGACGAGGGACAATATGTCACACATTGGATTCACTTCCAAAACAACTTGAGGCTCCGACTCACAAGGATTTCCAAAGAATGTTGTTGCAAACTCGAACCCCGTTGTCAGAGCTTGAGAATATACCAAATAGACGTGCACAGATGGAGGAAATACGCAAACTGGTACAAGAATACAAGCGTAGATTCAGAGAACACCGAGATAGTTATAGATGTTTATCCTTCGGTTGTAATGAAGTGGGTGACACTGAAACTGGAACTTCCCCTTCGACGCTAAAAACCAATTGTGCTAAATACCCGCAAGTAGGTACCTTAGCATTTTATATTGTACAAAAATAATAGATCTGAAGCCTAAGCGAGTGGAGTTTAAGCTTCTTACAGTTGGTTTCAATTAATGGTGCTACTTTCCAGGATAAATTTCTATGTCAATGTCAATATCTTGACGACCGCGTGAAGGGAATGAAGTGCCAGTGTCAAAGTGGAGAGATGTTGAAATTTTCTGCACTAAACTGCGTAATGAAAAAGTTGGAGAAGGCAACATGCATGGTGAAATCCCGCAGCCCATTAAAATGCGCCTTACCCGCGCCTAAGCCTACGACGCTGTTTGAGAAGGAAGTCACACAGGTTCATCAGTCTAGACCTGGAGTGAGAAAAAAGTCACCGATTTACGGAAGTCACGATGAAATCCTTAGAACAGCATGTATACCTGACGAGGTAAGCACTTACCTGTATACTGTTATATAAATAATTTGCCAGATACAATATGACGATGTTATTGTGTAAATGGTATAGTAGGTACTTATAGGGGACAGGGGAGTGTGCCTAAGCGTTATTACATGGTGCCCTAATCCCCCTTGATTTCAAATAAGGATTTTTATCCTTTATATAATAAGGAAGTAAGAAGTATAATTTACACAAGTCTGTAGCTCATTGTGCATCCTCCCAACACAATAAAACATATTGTCTGTTTTTCATAAGTGAGGACTATTTTGAATTTCGACTCCTCCCCTTTGGATTCGAAATCAGTCCATGCCACATGCCAACTATAGCACTCATCCCGATGAGCACCAAGGCGACCAAGGCAACTACAATTAATTAATGCCTCGGTTTGCAATCAACGAATCACAAATTCTTTGAAGCTTTTAATTTCAAAATCATGATTCTTGTAGCAAAAGCTGCAGAAACCACAAAAATAATCATTTCAAAATCAAAAATTCGAAGAATTTGTTATTTGATTATTGGAAACGCCATGATGAACTAAATTTAGTTGCCATGGTGCTCATCGACATGACTGCTACAGTTTATGTGAACAGATTTTGAATCCATGGGGGAGAGGAGTCGAAATTCAAAATAGTCCACACTTATAAAAAACAGACAGTACAAACATTTTAAAATGTCCGTGCTTTATTTTATAAGAAACCTGCCTTAAATGATATAAGAAGTAGGATGAAAGAGATGAAAGCCCAGCTGGAACTAACGCGGACTTTATTGAGGGACGCGGGAATACTTCAAGACGCGTCGAATTACAAAGCCGAAAACTCTACTTTGACTTGAAGACGCATTCTTTGATAACAAGAGCAGAAAAGCAATAAATCGAGATGAGAAGATCAAAACATGTCTCACTTGTCATCACTTCATTTACTATATGTTTTTATCCTATTCGTAACCATATACATAGCTGTTGTTTGTTGTTGCTATGAAGGAGTTTTATGCAGTAACTATAACATTATTATGAAACTCACAAGGAAGATTATCTGTTCTGCATTTTCTCCTAATTTAGTCCTTATATTATGCAGTCCTATGAATGAGCATCTATTTCGTATACCTTCATTAGTTTAATCACACTTAAATTCAGCCACAGAGTTCACAGATTAACATGCGGATACGCCTCTTTTTTCCAACTTTTTTCCATGCTGTCTTCCATAAAATCTTGCTTGCATTTGGTAGAGTAGGTATAGCTCATGGACTCTTGTATGCACTTGATGTTGAATTCTTTCTGAAATCGTTTGACGCTTTTAAGCAGCAAATAATGAAAATACACACAGAGATCTTTGCCAGCTCGTTTAGGTGTGCTAAAAAAGGTTGTTCACGTCCACAATCGCATACAACCAATATTATGCCTTTAATAATTATGGTTATGCTCCTTCCGCTATGATTAACATTTTTTCGTTTTAACATCTTTAGCTGCTCATTTTTCATTATTCTGAGCACTGTACAAGCACGCGCATCTAAAAATTAAGTGATGATGGTGTGCGTATATGTGTTCCATGGATGTATTCCATTCGGTTCAGAATAGCAAATGTTATTAGTAATCGTTTACACAGCCCAGAGTGCAATCAATTTAATGTACGAAGACAACAATAAACACTGTACAGCTAAGTCTGGTATTACATTGTAAACTGTAATTATTACACCAGTTTTTGCATTATGATAGCACCCAACAGACCCATCACTAGTAAATAATCCAATAACGAAACGCAATTGCTGCATACATTATTAAATAAAGAAAAAATTATACTTGTTTGTCAGTCTTGCCGGTGCTGTAGCGGACATCATATGTGTAAGTACATACATATTAGGTATAGGAAGCTGAATTTATTGTCAGCGGTGACGCATCGTAGATTATTGCTATAATCAGAATAACCGCAGTATTCACAATTCTGAAAGAATTAGAGTAACTTATCTTCCAACCCCGATAACAACTTTGCTATTCTACAATAAGCATGGCTTCAAAGTTAAATATCATTGCAATAGTGCAATCTGAAGTAATAGACAGATACGTATTCATTTATTTCGAGTGATAAATGTGGAATTGCTACAAGCTTTCCTTATCTGCATACATACATACATATAAAGCAGCTCTAACTCGATAATCAGTTTCTACTCAAAGCTAGTATGTAATTTTATACTTGTAATCCTATGTTTAGTATTTTAACATGATTTTATAGCTATTAAATCACAGAAGATGGAGTAATTAATAATGTTTAGGTCTACCACTTGTGAGATTGATTTGAATTACTTCTTGACTAAGTGGATTGCCATGAGATGTAGCTTCCACGGATAAAATACCTTCACTATTGATTTTCATGAGAACATCGTATTTCTGAGATCCTGCAGGAGCTTCGGGTATATTATTCAACGAAATCTCACCCAGAAAGTGATTATTTTTAGCCATTTGATCCTCTCCCTCATAAATTGGAATCCAAATACTGGTCTGGTTGTCTTCTCTTGTACGATAATTCCTGGAAATTTGACACGGGACAGGAGTGTTTTTAGCAACAATGACAGAAAATGCACCTTCCAAAACTAACACCCCAAGTGGGAGAGGAGTCACATCGGAAATCTCAATAGGATTCTCCAGATGATTTTTCCCGTTTCCTAAAAGACAAGCTAGAATCGCTGCTCCCTGCGCCACTGCCTCATCAGGGTGAATTGCTTTCGACAAAACTTTCCCACCAAAGTATTCTGACAGCATCTCTTGAACTTTAGGAATTCGAGTTGATCCTCCAACAAGTACGACGTCATTAATGTCTTCTTTAGTCAGACTTGGTATCTCACTCAAAACTTTGTCAACTGTATTAATGCATTGCGTTAATTTATCTTGGATTAAATCTTCAAGTATTTTACGCGTAAAAACAACCCTTAAATCGTCCTCTCCATGAATTGAGTCCAATGCTACAACTGCTCTTGGCGCAAATGAGATTTGTCTTTTCTGTTTTTCACATGTATCTCTTAATCGTCGCAGATTTTTATTCGCCTTAAATCGTATTTTTCTGTCTGGTGAATCTTTACCTTCGCTCAAATCAACACCAGTTTTCTTTTTGAATTCTTGGATACAATAATCAACCATAGCATTGTCAAAGTCTTCCCCTCCTAAATGTGTGTCACCCCCAACAGCTAAAATCTTAATGACTCCTTCCTGAACAGTAAGAACAGACACGTCGAATGTTCCACCACCCAAATCGAAAATAAGCACGTTTCTCTTGTTTTGCTCAATCCGATGCAAACTAAATGTTATAGCAGCAGCAGTAGGCTCATTAAGGATTTGAAGAACATTCAACCCAGCTAGCTTGCCCGCCTCCTTTGTAGCTTGCCTCTGACCATTATTAAAATAAGCTGGGACTGTAATGACCGCATCTGTAATTGGAATTCCTTCAATAAAGTTTTCTGCGTCCGCTTTTAATACAGCCAAAATTTTAGCTGAGATTTCTTCAGGGTAAAAAGTCTTTTCTTCGACTTTTACTTTTGGAAGCTGATTTTCATCAGGAACAACTTTGTATGGCCATAATTTCATGTCGTCTTGAACTACCCTTTCGTCAAATTTTCGTCCGATGAGACGTTTTGCATCAAATATTGTATTCTCAGGATTTATGGATGCTTCATCCTTGGCCGGTTGGCCAACCACCTCATAATCATCAGAGATGGCTACGTAGCTTGGTGTTGTGTTCACTCCAATGCCATTTGGAACCATGTCTACTCTCCCCTTGTGGTAAACGGCAACGCAGCAGTTAGTGGTTCCTAAATCAATTCCAATAACTGGACGAATCATTGAATTGGCAACTAATTTAAGTTCATCAGTGTATTTTTGAAGCTGAAACTTCAGTGCAGAAGCAATTTTAGATTTCGTTTCGTCCCCAATTGTATGTCTGGTGCCACAGAATGCTAAGACAATTTCTTCCGTCCTTGTGTGTAAAGCATTTAACGACTCCAGCATATTTTCTGGCCCAGGACTGACATTGTTGCTGCTCTTTAGTGCATCAAATATTTCGCCTTTTAACCTTTTGAATTCAGCTTCCATCTGTTCATGGTAGTGTTTATTTGCATCGATCCAAATCGGTTCGATTGCCTTTTCCTGAAATAACACAAAAAATTTGGGTAGTAATACTTTTATTTCAAATATAGGTTCAGTATAAATGTATGTAAATACCTACCCCGTATATGTCGTATACACATATCATTCGCCGTGCTGTATCAACTATATCTGTCCAGACGTTATGTCGTTAAAGAATTGATTAGAATTGTAATAAGCTAGCATGTTAAAAAATGGTTACAGTAGGTAGATACCATAAACCTTTACATAATAAAATTTGTTAGTGAATCGGAGAGTACAAAGCATACAAATTATACTGAAATTATAACAACCCAGTTTTCCTAAAGCACACAGGATGGGGCAAGTTGTACTTTAAATGTAACCTACCTATTTCCTTACGAATCAAACACATTTCCCGTATTTTGTAGGTTCTTACTACCTATCCACCCCCTATGTCTATCCCTCTATACAACTCCGGTTATATAATAAACAAGAAAAAGTTTTTAGTAACAAGGGTTTTTTGTCAGGCTTTGTTCAAAAATTCTTCCGAGTTTAATCGGATTACAACTTCTCTTGTACTCAAAGATGATCATGCATATTACATATTACTTATTAAATGGTACTCATCAATTTAAATAAATTAAAATTGTAATTAGCTGAGGTACTTACGAATTCGCTTCCATTTTGCAGGCCGTCCATCATGCTTTTGATTAACTTCCACAACGAACTACCTGTATGCAAAAAGTTTAATTTAAAACAATCGAAATGAATTTTCCTTTGTAACTACCCTAACAAGAACAACTGACTGTATAGCAGTACTGGATGAAATTCAAACTTGAAACTGACTGATGGACAATTTCGAACAAATTCGACATGAGCTAAGTAAAGGTTAGAAAGATGATTCACAACATAGAACAAAATAGCGACTAACATCACCTTAGCCTGATTTATTATTAGCCAGGATTTAGTCTACATTACTAACGAAATGCAGTTGTATCGATAAGAACAATAAAATCCTGTACAACTCTGCACAAGTATTTAATTGCAAGTCTATGTACGCCGTATACTTATGCTCCACAGTATAAAGCGCTGCCATTGACAGTCACTTCGATAACTCATTACTGTACTCGTAATTTGGACCTCTAGTTCATCGATTTGAATGATTAGTTACTATCATGGAGTGCCCTTGTCACTGTTGCTATCTTATGATAACAGCTCTGTGGGAGCATTACGTGTTAACTATAGTGAGGTTGAATTAGCTTCGTTTTGGTATCATTTCGCTGATTTTTATGCCAATTACTGTTCGATTTGGATAGGTAGCAATAATCGTTATTAAAGTGGCGAATTAGTCGGGGTATGATGCGATTTTTATTTAGGTACTTGCTTTGAATTTAATTGTAATTATTACTTAAAGTGTGGAGGAACAATGTTATTTTTAAAACAAAAAGTAAAGAATTTTGCTTTGGAAACTAGTATGAGAAGATCCATGGTTTTGTCCACGGAATCAACGGCTCAACTAACGATATAATTCTATATATTATGGACTATATATATATATTCAATATATTATACTCATATTACAGCTTATTTCAGGGGATTGATCATTGGTCACTGGTAAGCATTGCAATCCCTATAATAAATATACAATAAATGAAAAGAAAATAGCAATTATTATATTATTCTCACAGCTCTATATCCATGTCCTCAGCTATCATTCAGCATTACCTGCACTGCGCATTTCGGTGATAATTCCTTATCAGTAGGAATTTCGTTGCGAAATTAAGCAAATGCTAATTATTATATTCACCTATTATTATACCAGTGTATTTAGCACGACGACGATGAAGGTGTGCAAAATGCTTTAATCACTAAACTTCCTATGTAGCTATGTAATTGCATTTTTCAAAAACTGACAAAAATTCTTACTTATTTTGTTACACTTCTTAGATGCGTAAAACTTTCTACTCCTTTAAATCTTTTGATCACTTCTCTTTTACTAAACGTTCTGTCTAGAAAAAAGTAAAAGAAATTTTACTCTTATTGCATCCTTTCAAAAATTGCAATACTTCCTACTGTTACTTCGTATTTACATATACTTACTTATACGCGGTACACAAAAGTACAATGATTCATATTTGCAGCATTCAAGGTAAGTGTGAGTAGCAGCTTTTCCAAAGAGTCTGGATGTAGCAATATGAAAGTTTTCCATTTTTCGGAAATGTAGATCATTGCTGTATTTTGCTCCTTCATTGAAGAATCTATAACATGAGAATCCTTTTTTCTACAAGTGCAAGTTTAATCGTGCAACTTGCATTTTACTTGTAATATAATAAACGTAGGTACAACATTTATCTATACAATATATATGATCTTACATACTATTGCACCATTCATTTCTTCAAAGAAAAAATGACTAACAATAAGATTAGCTGAACATACATACATATTTATACAGACACTGTGCAAACAACACAAGAGTTTATACAATCACGGGGATTGTGATTTCGTGATTAGAGTTCTACATCCAACACCCTTTGCAGCATTGACTTTTAAGAATTCGGTCATTTGACGATCCACAAAGACTACCCGGAGCTTGAAGCATTAAGGGAAATGGGAAATTGCAATTAAAATGTGTGTAAGCCTTTAGTATGCAATGAAATAATTATAATTACATCCTACTTTCGAGTGAGGAACAACACACAGACACACACACAACTGACCACTGACTTTGCAGTTTTTAATTCAGTCATTTTGTATGTTTGTGGTACGACCACTGCACTGTCCGATACAATACGGCAGCTTAGTCTCAGGTAACTCGAACATCTCTTGTGGAAGCTACGGAGTGAACTGTGTCATTTTATTTTCTATAATAAATATACGAACCTATAATACAAAATGCATGAATGACGAGGACGGCAAGGAAGAGAAATACTTTGGGAACGGAGGATGGACGGGTTTTCATTGAATCATGAAAGAAACTGGCGACTGACGACTACTGAATATGTATAATTACAAACGCATGATGACGCTGCAATTTCATCGTTTCTTTTCTTAGCCATCCCATGCATGCAATCCTATAGTCGTTGCCATCGTCCTACTCACTCGCGTCATGTCAGTCCAAAACTGATGTTTAGTGCTGGTTCTTTTGATTTTATTTTTCATACAAACGACAACCATCAGGAAAGTTAACGATCACTTGCATAGTTTGCTTAGCTTTACTTTTTTATTAATTGTTATATGCAAAGCAAACAACAACTTTTCCGTAGTGTGTTTTCAAATATGAAATATTAATGTCTGGCCAAACTCACAACGAGCTGAGGGGTCTAATTTAATTTTCATATTATAATTTTGACATGTGGGAGTGAGTGGATTTCAACGAGACGACACAGTAGAAGTACAATTACGAACTTTGGTAGTTATGCAGAATTTGATTTTTCATGGTACATGAATCATGACTCACGTATGCTTCATCTCATTGAATTTTGACTTTGGCTTTGAATTCGAATCCAAATTGGACAATTTTATGACCCAACCTATACTTACTTAACTTCACAAGTCTGTTGTCAAAGTCAATACTAGTTACCAGAAGAAGAAAGAAATTCGAATGATTATAGGAGTGATAATGATTACGAGCTTTGTAAAATTATTATGATGGTCAACTTGGGATGGAATTGAATGTCAATGCTTTCATGAACTGGTTCAGTAGTTTGCACTCAAGTCAAGTTCAATAGCAATGTCAATGTTGTTTGGCAAGAAAAATAGTTTGGTATGGGAAGGTGTACGGGTTAAATATTTCATTATTTTTCGTATTTAATATAAAAGGAGAGGTGACACAACTCACCTGAGTTAGTATTTTGCCACAGTTCGTGACTCTCCTAAGATCTTCAGTTAATCTGGTGGTCATTTTAACCACAATATTTCTGCAAGTTGTGATTTTAAAATCTATTAAATCTTCATATTTATTTCGTTTCTTAGTCAGAGTAATTTTTTCCTTTTAGAAAAATGGGCAGTAGTTTTTATAAATCAAAAATAACACGAATTAAATGTTTAAGTTTTATACATCTTCTGCTGTATATTTCAATTGTTTCCCCGGTTTGTTCAGACAATGTGCAGACGAATAGCAACATCATGAGTAACAGCATTGACAGAAATGGAGACTACGATCATTCGTGGGAACGCGATACTTCTTTTGGAGCTCCTGCTGCGGCTGCAGCAGCTGTCGTTAGTTCCGTTCCTTCCAGTGGTACTATTTACAGTACCAGTCAAGGTCAAAATCAAGGAGCCTTTGGTGGTGGGGTGCAAACTGGAGCTCCCTTGCAATCCTCTTACTCTTACGGCGTGCCTCCTCCAGTTCAACAACCACCAGCAACAATGTCAACTTATGGAGCAGGAAACCAAGCCCAACCGATGGTCTTCTACTATCAGAACATGCCAAACCCTCCGATGATGATGCCTGCTTCCATGATGATGAACGATTCAAAGAAAAGTGGTCTCCTCAATATTTTGATGAGTATTCTTGGACTTCTTGGAAGCAGTGCTAGTGGTAAGAAGGTGTAACCATTAAATGTTTAACTTTCAGCTTTATTAAATTGCATCTCGTAAATAATGAAACTAATTATTATGTATACAATCGATAGGTTTGACGAGCATGTTAGGATTACTGGGACTCTCAGGTCTAAGTGGCTTAAACGGATTGAAGGGTCTGGTAGGGTTGGCAGGACTGAAAGGACTACTAGCATTGCCACTCCTATTGCCAATTCTTCTTCCACTGACATTAATAGCAGCTCTTCCGTTCCTGCTTCTACTACTCGTTCCCGTCCCAGTTATCACTATTGGACGAAAGGATCAACAGAGACGCTCCGTTGATTTGGATTACATGTTGAATCCTACTAGTACTCCTAACCTTTTGAGTCGAATCACTGAAGCAACTCTAGGTCATCAGAATGCCCATGATAATAACGACGTCGGCAATACTTATAATAGTTCTTTGATTACCTACTCCGGAATGAAGGATGAGGAAGAAACGTTTCGAAGTAATAGCGATCAGTATCCGAATCATTGGACAACACTAGTATCAAAAGGGTACACTAAATTATTTAAATCCGTCATCAGTTCGACAGACTGTGTGGAAAGGATTTCTTGTGAGCTGATCCGGGTGGCAAGAAACTATAAGCAGTTGGAGTCGCTTACTAATATGTAAGTCAAAAGTCCCGCTGAACAAATATTATAAAATATATTGTAATTATCATCAAAACTACAATGAATGAGTTTAGTATGTCATACATAATTACTGTGTACGTTAGGATAACCATCTCATCAAAAGTGATTGACTGATTCTAAAATATTGAACGAGTTTATTAATTACATCCCCTACAGGATTACCCATAAGCTATCCTTTGTGAGCTCGACTCTTGTGGAGAAAATGAATGAAGCCACAAAATCGGGCATCAAGTGTAAGAGGTTCAAGTGCATGGGATGGCTATTTTAATTACAATTTTCAAAAGTAGATACCTGTTTCAATTGACGTGATAAGATTTTTGACTTTGACCCACAATACGACTGACTTGGTGAGACTGACGATGAGACTGACTGTAATCGATATCTAAAGACTGCCTCTCACAATGTTAAACGCCTAATTTAAAAGGTAGAATCAATTAATTACTGGAACAACAATAAGTGACAAACGCATTCCAAACAACACTTACCAAACTGAACGATATTTAAATAATAGCTTTACAAGTAGACAAACTGTGAGACACATTTGTATTTCTTCCTTTTGACCGACTGACTTTTTTCTATGAAATAAAACTGAGACTTTATATACATGGATACTTACGCTGAAGACGAGGATGAGGACGACGAACCACTATACATAACAAAGGAAGAAGACAATGTACTTAGATATACCTACACCTATTTAGGCGGTAGTTATATCCGTAAGCATTGTATGTATACATAGCTTTGTTCACTCCTTATTACAATAACGTTAAATAAAAGTGCCTCGTTTTTTTCCCTTACTCTTGCTCCCTGTTGATCGATTCAATTGTTGATTTTCCCAAGTCATTGAATCCTCATTTCGGAAGCCAAACAATAATTTTACTTTTACGTTATTAATTATTTTTCATGTGAATAATTTTGGATATAAAACATGCTATAGTTTAATTTTACGCATCAAGAGATCATTAAGATTAAGATAATCTATTTTGATGAACTAGTTTTCAGCCTTTCAGCCTTTTGGCAAGACCACGAGCATCTACTCTATATAATTGCAATAATAATCGCAATGCTGAAATTGTGTGAGGAGCAAGCAATCTTCCTGCTGTTCTTCGTAGACCCAATGCTTTCCAGTTTGTATATAAAGATGGAGAGTAAAATTATCGGTACTTAGTCGGTGTTTGCACACTCTTGTACAGTTAACAGCCTGACCAGAAGAAATGGTAACAAAATTTACAATCTTTTAACTTGTATCTTTGTTATCGAATTTATTTTTTAAATTCTGAAATGGAAATTTCGAGAAGTAAGAAGTATTCTGGAGTACTCTGTGGGAAGATTGGTTTAAGGTTCTTTGTAGTAAGCATTAGTTTCGGCGTCCTTATTCCCATATCTTGGGCTCAAGTTCTAAGTGAAAATAATGTGGATCGCAATATCAACAGTAGCTTCTACAATAGCCAAGGTGTGCCTCGAAATGTCCGAAGTTACAACCTAAATAGCGATAATTCTGGAACTGTTGGAACCATTGGAAGAAGTAGTAGCACCAGTAATACCTACTGGACCGCTGACACTTCAGCTGCCGCCGCTCAGGCAGCAGCAATAGTTGGCTCTTCTGGTGTCAGTGGTGGCTACGATCAGGGAGCCTCTTCCATACAGTCGTCTTACGGAGTACCTCCTCCATCATCCTCTGGAGGAGGATGGGGTGCAGCAACGGCAGGACAACCTATGGTCTTTTACTATCAGAACGTTCCTAAACCGGCCATGATGGTCAACTCTGGCGGTTCTGGACCAGGATGGGGATGGGGATGGGACGACGATGATGATGATGTTGGACTGGGTAAGTGTTTTACTTAAAAAATCGCGATAGTTAAAAAATAGATAAAAACGATAGAAATCCTATTGATTATGAAATTTGGTGCTTAAACTATGAATAATTTTATTTGAAATTTATTTTCTAGATTTGTCCTCGTTGATCGGACTTCTCGGGCTCACAGGGCTCAAAGGTCTTAAAGGGCTGAAAGGCGTGAAAGCGCTGAAAGCAGCTAAGGCTATTAAGGGGCTGTTTGCTTTACCTCTCTTGCTCCTGCTGCCTTTGCTTTTGCCCCTCCTTCTCCCATTATTACTGCTACCTCTACTTCTCCTCCTCTTCATCCCCGTTCCCGTTCAACCAGGCGGACGATCGGTGGATGTAAACGTTACTTCCAACTCTACCGAAAACGGGATATTTCAACATAGAAGTGCCACTGCAACCCTTGCAGATGACTACAAAGCAGTTCTGCACTCCGTTTTAAGTTCGTCCGATTGCATAGAAAGGATTTCTTGTGAGCTGAGTCGAGTTGGAAGGGATCATAAAATTCAGCACATTGACGTTTTTACGCAAAAGTAAGCATTTCAAGTTTCTTTTTTTACGTTTTATTGTAATTACCGAATACGTTCAATTTAGTTCTGCTTACGTCGTCAAGTTCTGCACAATTAAAGTCTAAAATATTTTGGGACTAATAGCTAGAGTACAGGAGATTTCGATCCGTATATAGTTTAAATATTTAAATAAAATAAATAAATGTTTTAAAGTCTAATCGAATATCGTAGTGTTTGCCGTTTGAAATAATTAACTAAATTTGATTGTTTTTACTGTGGTTGTAGACTGTCTTCTAAATTATCATCACTAGACCCAATGTTTGCGGATAAAATTGGAGCCGGAGTTGCAAAAGCAGAGGGTGGTTGTGCGCGGTATAAGTGTATGAAATCATTATTTTAGCCTTTGATTTTGCTGTGAATATTCAATGCTCCCAAATATGAATTGCATTTTTATTACATGGATTGCATCCATTGTATTTCAAGGTTAAAATCTCAAAATTTCAAATAATTGAATCCACTAGGCATAGTAGCAGAGCTAGTGGACACAAGTTTTATTTATTTTTTCAAGTTTTTAAATATTTCGAACATTAATTATTATCATGCTAAGAATAAGTTACCGACTTTATTTGGCACTGACTTTGACAATGACCTTACCACTGACACCATTTAGTCTTCGACATCGACGCCCTATAATTAGCTTTAAACTGACGAGTATTTAGTTAGTAATTTGTACGTTTTCATAACGTTTCACCGACTGACAATGACGATCCCCAACGATTTCCTTTAATGTGGACTTGGACACATGAGCACTCTTTATTATATTTACTGCTGGCAGTACCTACCAGAACGATGACAGCGACGACGAGGACGACACTAGACTATATGAAATGACTATTTTTTTTACATTTATCCTTTCTGAGAACTCAGACTACTACCTACTTGGACAACTTTGCACGACAACGACATTTATGTAAATAATTTATACATAATATTTTTATATAAATTATTAAATACTAAATAACTGCTGTAATAAAATAATGATAATTACAAATAAATTTAAGTTGACAAAAACTAACCTGTATTCAAGTTCAAATGGATGAGCAATAAATTTTCGTCACATTATAAATCAATTTGGGAAGAGGACTAGAGAGTATCGTGTGTTGCGTAGTACAGCTAGACTTTATATTGCATATTTCATCCATACCATATGTAGACATGAAGATACATGGAATCAAAAAGCAATTTTTTACTGTGTAAAAAAATTAGCCAGACTACATACTTTCGTACTAGTACTTTGTACATCTATAATGGGATGTGGGCGGATATATTAGAGATTAAAGACGCCAATAAATCTTGATTACGATTACCTGTTGGGACAGAACGACAAAGCTGAGCGACGCAATTGATTGATGTCGCATCTATCTTCGATGTTTAGATCCTACTGACAAATCGAAGGACAATTACAATAACAATTTGAATTTGAATACAAAGTCGATTTGCAATAACAGCTATTTGCGTCCCCTATTGGTTTTGAATTCGATTCTGCTTCTACATCTGCCTCTCCTTAAGGCATGTTTACACCAAACATGCTCCGTTCGAATACCAGTACCGTGCATATACAATACTGAAATTCATCAAAAAAAGGTAATAAGTATGTTTTTATGATACATCACGTTATTATTGTTAGTCATTATTATTGCCAGACACTTAGAAAATTAGTGGTACAAATCCTACGGGATGGAAACTCTGATTGCATGTTAGTCTTTGTTGGTAAAAAATATCAAGAGTGAGCCAAGAACGTTGAACGTTGACGTTGACATTGAATTGGCTCTATGGCTCTAAACGAAATTTGAGCATCCTTTAAAATGTACTAAAGAGCAGCACTTACCTAAATTGTACACGAATTGACAGCGCCGCGATAGCAATATAATATGTAGGTACTTTAGTTGTAATTTGAATACTTAAGTTTAAAGGATACTTCTCTGGTCAATGTTGTAGTCCCAATTCATTTTTATCATAATTGCAATCGCCATAAACGGAAAAAAACATGCGATTCCAATGGAATTCTTCTCACTCAGTTCATTTGAATATTATTAGACACAGTCACCTATGTATGTATTAGCCACAGGGAGACCAGACTAGAGATGGATAGACCAGAGGCAGCTAAGACACACATCACATGCACATTTTCCGCATCCACATCCTCACACACGCAGTATCTAATTCCAAATCCAAAGTTCTAAACACAAAACAAATTCGTGTTGGGTATCAATTAGTACTGCTTCAATGGGCCAATTCAAAATTGCATTTTCTTCGACGAGACGAATGAAGGAATAATAATTTCACGATACGAGAACCTAAACATGAAATTTTATGTACACGGTGGTATAATAAATGTGTGCCATACCATATAATATTACATTATGCTACTTTGAGTTTGAATTACTAAAATTACTTATACTTAGGAGTAGCACCGGTTGAAGGGGAAACATGCAGGAAGAGCAATAGCAACAGCTGGGCATCCTTATTTTAGATGATATTAGTACAATAAGTGTAGCAGGGGATCATTCGTCAAAGACGTTTGAAGGCAGTAGCATATTGATTCCCCTCTCATGTATTTCAAATTCTATATAATTACATAATGATTAAGGGGATAGGGAATTTGACAAGAGCCTTGTTCGTTGGAGAAGCGTAATTGACGGATAGCCCCTAAATCGTGGTTATTGTTGGTGTTGGTAGTGACATTGCAATTGCTTCTGCAATTGCATTGCCATGCCGACCAGGTGCACAGGTGTACATAGATAATACACATACACGGACAGAGTAGACATTAATGAATGGTTTTATATTCCTATTCACTTGTCATTTTTAATCCGACTCTTTTCATCGAGTCATCTCATCACTCAGCACCGAGTAATTAACGCACAGATGGGCGATGGACTTCTGCTACCGCATTTCACATCGATTCATAATTCATTTAACTACAGGGAAGTGAGACAAGTCTGCATTTTTTGGTACATCACCTACTGCATTCTCGACTGTCTTGACTCCTTCATGGCTTTCCTTTCCTTTACTTGGCTTTGCCTGGTTTTAGCTTGGCTTTCTGAACAGCTCAAAAAAATTTCACACTATGCAGGTAGCACAATGCAATTCAATACAATTCAATACAATGCGTGTGCTTTACCTACTTTATACTTGACAATATGTTTTGATGAACGTATAGATAGAAATAATTATACTTACCCACGTATCTTTAGTCTATAGTAGGTACAATCTATCTATAGCATCCTATCGATAGAGCTATGCGTGCCTTTATGTTTTGACGTTTGGAATATTAAATAAAAAATCATCGGAATTCAAGCAAAAGGAATTGGCCAAATGCACCGTGTTCAATGCTTACTTATATGTAAATATGGGTCATGCCAATGAAAAATAAAAACACCTCGAAATACTAACAATAAACTACTGATCCAAGATACGTACTCATAATCAGGTCATCATTTATTTCCCTCTAAATGAGCAAGTTAAAAAAGACGAAATTGTAACCAATCTACCTTCCCCAACTCATATAAAAGTGTCCGCACCGGCAACACTAGCTACCATTAGTCGTTTAGTCACGGTTCTAACACCAAACCGTGGAGCCTAGCAGTGAGCAGTAAGAGTAGCAGCAGTTGTAGATCAAACTAGCCACAAACAAACATCTTCAATCCTGGGAGTCGTCTCAATTTTCTTCAAAATTATCCTTCTTCATTACACTGTAACTCTTTCTTCAAATTCAAAATGAAAATTTTAAAGGATAACAGCGGGGCGCAGTTTCACTTTGCCAGTTCAAAAGTTAATTTTCTGAGAAGGGCTTGTTTGCTGTTGACGATATGGACGATTCTACCCTGTGTCTTGCCATCGTCAGTGAGTATCGGGCTCAAGGGCCACAAAAGCAGCCATGGCCATATCCATAGCCATGCTCATACCACCCATAATAAGAGCAATAGCAACTCATCTTTTGTGGAAAGCCCGGTTTATCAAGGAAGTGAAGCTAGAGCTAGTGCGAGAGCAAGTAGTGACTACTGGGACCGTGACTATTCGGCGCCATCAACTTCTTATGGTGCCCAGGCTGCCGTGGCTTCCATCGCTGCTGGACCAAGTTTGGGAGGAGGATCAGGCGGACTGGAAAGTGCTAGTTCGATGCAATCCTCTTACGGTGTTCCTCCTCCATCATCTGGAGGAGGATGGGGTTCTAGTTCCGGATCTCAAGCTCAGCCGATGGTCTTTTACTATCAGAACATGCCCAGTCCTTCAATGGTAATGTCTGGATCCGGTTGGGGTGATGGTGACGATGACGAAGATGATGACATTGGTATGCCTTCAGTACAGTCAACGAAGTCATTTTGAATCTTCGAGCTCTAAACTAAATGAATATTTAACGTTCGATAAATTAGGAACAAATAAGTTAAGATTTTTGGTTTTTGTTTGTTTGTTTCGGGAAAGGAGATCTGTCATCACTGATCGGACTAATCGGTCTTAAAGGACTTAAAGGACTTAAGGGACTTAAAGGAATAAAGGCTCTAAAAGCAGCCAAGGGATTGTTTGCCTTGCCTTTGTTGTTGCCTCTTCTCCTTCCAATTTTGCCCCTGCTCCTTCCATTGTTGTTGCCCATCCTCATTCCATTGACCTTATTGGCTCTTCTGCCACTTCTCCTCATTCTTTTGATCCCAGTTCCAGTTATGCCGGGAGGAAGATCGACTTTTGATACCAAGTTCTTTGAGGGCTCCTTGAACACAAGTGTTAACGGAACTGAAAGGACAGACCGTGCATTCAGATCTGGGCAACCGACCGGTCAAGATTTGGCCCGACTCCTCTCTAGGGAGTATGCAAGTCTCTTCACAAGCATTATTTCTTCAACCGAATGTGTAGAAAGGATTTCTTGTGAGCTGAACCGGGTTGCAAGAAACTACAATGCGGACCATTTCACCAAAATGTAAGTACTTACAGTCACAGTAAACCCGTAACTAATAGAGGTTCAAATATTTGTGTTTTACATTGAAAGCAGAGAAGCAGCATTTTGTTTAAAAAGTCACAACTTTTATCTATGTAGGTA